>PVJA010010934.1:0-55899 GCA_004027025.1 Myocastor coypus
TTAATTCAATTTCTATGTTCTCTACCTGGAGAAGATGTCAGACGCCACAGGTTAAGGACTGAGGTTGAGGCTGCTCCCTTTTCATACTCAACCTGAAGTTGGAGTCTTGGAAACTTGATTCTACTGTTTTTTTATACCATTTTGTTTTCCCATACTTTAGATGTGTGACCTTGGGTGAGGTTTTGGTCTTCCATTTCCTTATCTAGAAAATAGAAATTAACTTGCACTTCACTGAATAGTTATAAAGATAATTTAGCTTATGCACAAAATGTAAAAGCAATAACCAACAGGTGGAAAAGCTCAGTAAATATTAAATGTTGTGGATCAAGCTGAGACAGGAGCAATGCAGTCCACCTTGGCAGTCCTGTGTAGAAGCAGGCCTGACTCCCAGTGTTTAACAACCTTAGATGTTCTTTCTGATGGAGTAGAATACATCACATGTTGTCAGAGGGGCTCACAGAGAGGAGGAGAAAAACATAAATAAATTTCTCTGCCGGATTTCCAAATTGTATTATTTAACCCCCCTGTTGGCTGCATTTGAATAAAGAGACTAATGGCCCTGGAGGCCTTCCTAGGCTACATAGTGAGTTCAAGGCCAGTTTGAACTACATACTGATACTGTCTCAAAGAAAAGAAAAAAAAAATCAGTTGCTGGAAATATTTAGTGAAAGTTTTCAGAGGACCTGGATTTATGGGAAAGAAAATCTTTATCTGACCCTAACAATAGTCCAGCAGAAGAAAAATGGGTAAAATTCAGGCCTTTGAATTTTGCTACTTAAATTTTACAGTTAGTTAAGATTTGGTAGCTGGGTGGCATGGCACATGCCTACAATTCCAGCACTTGGGAGGCTGAGGCAGGAGGATTGGTGCAGTTTGAGACCTGCCTGGGCTACGAAAATCAGCTCAAGACTAGCCTGAACTATATATATAGCGAGACCTTGCCTTAAAAAAAAAAAAAACAAAAAAGACCAAAATGTTTTTGGTCTTTTTAAAAAAAATTTATTATTATTATATATATATTTTTTTTGGTTGAACTTTTTTTTTTATAGGAGGTTTATTTGTTTTTTTGGTGTGAAGGTTCAAACCCAGGGCTTCCAGCTTGCTAAGCAAGCGTTCTACCATTGAGCCAAATCCCCAGCTCCAGAGATTCTTAAAAATGTATTTTACTTACCTATGCTGTTCACCATTCACAATAAAATCTGAAGGCTTTGGTATTCTGTTTTCTTCTCTAGGTACTTCAGGATCATCTTCTAAAAGAAACACCTGACACACTTAGTGACCCACAGTAAGTTACAATGTTTTTGAGTAACTCATGTTAAGGATTTATTTCACTATATTTACCCAGATGCTATTTCAATATGACATCTCTATGAAGAACAAATTGTCAATGTAGACTTGTAAAATAACTGTGTAATACTGTGTATGTTAGGTGCTCTGTTAAGTGCTTTTACTAACATGTTTTTACTTCAGATTTGGAGCTGTTCATTGGTTCTACTTGAAAGTTTTTTCGATTTTTCCCACATTTACCTTTTGACAACAGTAGCAGGGACTATTTGAGGATATGGTTGGAAATAGCCAAAGAATGTATCAATTTTTTTTCGTTGTTTTGGTTTTTTGTTTTTGTTTGAGATAGGGTCTCCTTATGTAATTCAGGCTGGCCTTGAATTCACTGTGTAGCCCAAATCAGCCTTAAACTCATGTCGATCTTCTGCATCAGTCTTCTAGATGTTAAGGTTACAGGCATGTGCTACCATCCCCTGCTAAGTAGTTCTGTTGAAAGAGTAGTAAAATATTGTATGTTTGCTATTATTTTCTAATTAAACTGTTCAGAATCTGTAAGGGAAGGTAAGAGATATCTTGATAATACTTGCTTCTGAAGGTATGCACTTGGTCTCATTGAGACATGGTTTTTTCTCTAATTTCATTTCATATTAGCATAAGATATGTGATTAAAATTCTTACTGGGTGTGGTGGAGCATGCCTATAATCTCAGCACTTGGGAGGCTGAGGCAGGAGGATCAGTGTGAATTTGAGACCAGCCTGGGCTACAGAAGTGAGCTCAAGGCCAGCTTGAACTGCATAGCGAAGCCCTGTCTCAAAAAGACCAAAAAAAACCAAAACAAAACAAAACAAAAATTCTGTGTGTGTTTGTGTTTTCAGGGGGTTTGACACAGGGAGTAGAAGATGAAAATAAAGCAAGTGGTAGATGTTTAATGATTGCAACATTTAAAGGATGATGTGTGATTGAAAAATATGGTATTTTAAAAATTTATTCTAGTAAAAAAGTATTTCCATTAACCCCTCTTAAAATATTCTTCCTCAGAGAATGAATGATTCTGAGAAATGTCTCTCAGATACATTTATCGTGTCCTTCTTGGCACTTCCACAGCAGTTCAGAAGTCTCTTCATGAATGCCTTTAGTTGTGCTGCTGTGGTTGCCTCAGTGTCTTGGTTTTGAGACAGGGTCTTTTTTTTTTTTTTTCCCTGAGGGCCTGGGTTTGAACTCATGCACTTGTTGCACTTGCCAGGTAAGCACTTGTGCCACAGAGCTATCTCCCTGGCCCCTGCCTCAGAGTTTTGAATTTATTCATAATGTTGACCCCCATGGTCATTTTGACTTTGGGGAGGAGTTAGGAGTGGTACCAGCAAATAATACTACATGGGCCTGCTTTCTATTGAGATACAATCTATGATTGTATCTCATAAAGATGCTCATGAAAGAAGTCTTCCAGAAGGGCTTCAGAAAGTGGCAAAAGTTGTCTTGTGTTCCACATGAGTAGGGGTGTTTTGAGGGAGATTAATGGCTGTGTGCCTTTTGCTATCATTCTTTTTTAACAGGTTAAATATTTGCCACCATTTTCCCTTATTCTCAATCCTTACTTTTTAACTTTTTTTTTCAAATCAAGAACTGTTCCAGAGGAAGAAAGAGAAGCTAAATTCTATCGAGTTGTAACTTGTTCCTTACTGGCATTAAAGAAATTGCTTTGCCTTTTACCTGATAATGAACTTGATTCTCTAGAGGAGAAATTTAAATCTCTGTTATCACAGAATAAATTTTGGAAGTATGGAAAACACAGTGTACCTCAGGTATTATAATCTACTTTTATTCTTAAAATATCTTAAAACATTTTTCTAATTTGTCCCCTTGATCTTATTAGATTGTTTATTGTTCATGTCTATAATTTTGTACGCACATTCTTCAGTTAGATCATTCAGAACTGAATTCTCTCCTCCTACATTATTATTCTATCTCTTCCTTTCTGTATCCTGTTTCCTCCCCCCTTTTTCTTTTCCTCTTTATTAGGCACTTAAAATTGTTCATGATGCAAGACTCTTAGTTTGTTTAATGTGTTTTATTTTCTTTTTCCCAGTAGGTCATTATTCTAATATTTCTAGCATAAATATTTTGCATTTTCCTCACTCATGGTAGTTATATTCTATAACTTAAGCATAAACTCTGAATTAGTGAATATGGAAATACTGCTCCTAGGGGAAATACAGGTTTCTGCTAGCCTCTGATTTCAACAGGTTTTCGGTGGTTCAGTACTGTTTTTTTGTAGTGGATCAATACATAGCCCTGTTTATTATGTGTTTGTAAAGACATCTTACTTAGTATTTGCATTTTTGAGTCATTAGCATTCCTTTCATGGCTGAATGAAGCGTATCTCCCACATTTTCTTAGCTGGGCCTGTTATGCATTCATGCTTCCCTGCTCATTTGTGGTTCTAAATGTTAGACTTGTACTGTGTAGTATCATGGCACATAGAGAAGAGGACCCAAGCAAAGGGCTTGTAGAAGGAAGGATGAATTGTTGGCAGAGGCAGAACAACAACAACAAAAGCCCCAGAAATTGGGCTGGGGGTGTAGCTCAGTAGTGCAGCACCTCCATAGCAAGAGAGAGGCTCAGAGTTCGATTCCTGGTACCAAAAAACAACACCAGAAATCAACCAAGGCTACAGGATTTTTTCTTTTTGTGGTGGGCTTAGCCCTCCTTGGGGGTGTGCCAGGTGTGCCATGTGGTGCAGGGATGGAACCTTGGTCCCTATGTTTTGCCTAAGCTTTCCTAAGGTGCTTCAGACCGCTGAGCTATCTTGCCGGCTCACATTTTATAATAATGTGGTAAATAGGTCAGGAAAGGATACTTATTGTAGAATAAAGTGGTAAAATAAGAAAGCAAAGCATCCATCATATTGTTTGACCTCAGGAAAGTGCATGTTTAACTCATTTTGCTATTTTATATCCTTTGCATCCTAGAGTAAGGTTTTACAATAGTCTCCACAGTGAATGTACTTGTAGTCCTCTTTGTACTGGGGGTTGAACTCAGGACCCTGCGCTTACCCAGCAGGCACTTATTGAGCTATCTCCCCGACCCCTGCTACTGTGAAATGGTCTTTTTATTTACATTTCTATTTTGTTTCTACTAGTGTACGGGAATGCTGTACTTTTCATGTTAATTTTGTGTATGATAAATCATAAGTGCCTGTTCTAATACTTTGACTCTAAGTCTTTTAAAATCTGTTTATAGCTAGTTCTATTGTTGCAATTATACTTACTTGGGTTCCGTTCCAGGTCTTTTTTTTTTTTTATTGGATAGCTACTCCAGTGGTCTTTGAGAAGGAGTGGTTAGCAGATATGTATATATATATATATATATATATATATATATATATATATAATTTGTACTTATCCCAACCATGGTGTTTGTTTAGACTTTTTTTTTTTAATGTTTAAGCATTTTTTTGTTTATTCTTTGTTTTCTTAGTATTTGTATCATGAGTGAATGCTGGAATTTTCTTGGTTGTTTCTTCCAACATGTTTATGTGGACATAGTTTTTCAGCTTTAATACACAAACTCAAAAATTTTCTGCCTTTTAAATTGTGGTTGACTTTGGTTTTATACTGCTTTCTATATATATATATATATATATATATATATATATATATAGTGTTTTGCAGGACTACACATGTATTTTTTTAATCTCACGAAACATTTTATTCTGAATCTTTTTAAAATGTTATTTTTAATGTATTTGGTACAGGATCTCACTATACTCCCAGTGATCCTGTTTTCCTTTGTGTTAGGTTTTTTACTTTGTTTTCATAAAATACTTTACTCTTGTTCTTTACATTTTTACTGCATGCACTGTACATGTTGATAGTTTTGTGTCCTCTGATTTAAATTTTTACTGTGTCCTGCTCTTAAAAAGAATTTGTAGACAGTCTCATGGGCCTTCTTTTGATGGTAGTTTGCCTTTTACTTCTGGCTACTTGTCAAAGATTTATGGGTTTTTTGTAGTTGCACTGTAGTTGCACTGTAGTTGCAGTAAACTTTTTTTTGTTTTCCTACTTTTTTTGAGGCCAGATGCCCCCGCAGAAAGTTAAAGGTAGAAAGGTTTATTTAGCTCACAGTTTATAGAGGTTTTAGTCCACCCTTGGCTGGTTCCCAGGCACAGGGGTTCGACAAAGGACATTGCAGAGGACAAATGTTTCTTCCAACAGAAGAGAGTGAAAGCAATGAGAGACAAATAGAGGGAACAAGGCTCTTTTTGTCCCTTATTACTGTATGCAAGGCTACCTGCCCTACGGCAAGTATAGTGCTCACCCTGAATCCCAGCATTGGACCATGAATCAATCAAAAAACCTAGATCCAGACCCTTTCGAAAAGCCTGCCCCCCATGACTACATGAGGCTTTGGTGGGTGGTCCTCTAGGCACAAACCATACACACCTTTATGCGTCTTGTTGTGGATTTTCCACTTATGTGTCAGTATGTATGTACCCTTGAGATTTGTTGGAGCTGACTCTGTGGATTGGCTCTGAAATTCAAAGCTATTTTCTCCAGGGTTCTTTTTTTTTTTTTTTTTGTTGCCTTGTTCTCTCTGTTTGGGGTTTCAGTTACATTAATTTAAATCCTCTTACTCTGCCGTGCACTGTTATTTATTTATTTGTTTGTTTATTTATGTATTTATGTTAATGGCTTGCTCAGCCTGCCCTGGGGTTGGGGCTGGCACAGCATGTGGTGCCAGGGATCGAACCGTGGTCCCTGAGGTTGCCTAAGCAGGTGCTTTAGATTGCTGAGCTATCTTGCTGGCCCCTATGCTACCTTTGATGTTTTTCATTTTTTTAATCTCTATATTGCTTTGTGGATGATCTCTTTTACTTCATTTCATGGATTTTCTCTTTTATTTGCTTGTTGTAGTCCATTCATGCTGTCATAACAAAAACTTTAGACTGAATAATGTTTATACTTAAAATTTTTTCATGTCTTTTAGATAGGGTTTTACTGTGCAGTTCAGGTTGGTCTAAAATTTGCTTTGTAGCCTGGATTGGCCTTGAACTCTCCACAGTACTCTTGTCTCAGCCGCCTAAGTGATGGAGTTATAGGTGTGTGCTGCTGAGTCTGGGCCTATCTTTGGTTATTACTAATGGCTGATCCCAACCTCTTTTCAGCCTTAAGATTTCAGAAACTATTTTATAGCTCTTTATTTGTATCAATGAGCAGGTTATTAGGAATAATGTTATCTGCCACTACCATAAATAAATCTTAATGTTTTCTAGACTTCTATTTCATTCAGCTTTCTTCTTTCAGATCCGCTCAGCATATTTTGAGTTAGTTTCTGTGCTGTGCCAGCGCATTCCACAGCTGATGAAAGAGGAAGCTTCCAAAGTGAGCCCATCTGTTCTGCTTAGCATTGACGACAGTGACCCCAGTGTCTGCCCCGCTCTCTGGGAAGCTGTGCTGTATACCCTCACAACTATTGAGGTGGGTTTGACAGGCACGTTTGGTACATGGGGGAATATTTGTCTTCCTGCTTCTATTTTAGAAACTTAGATGTTATCTGATTATTTTATCTAAAATTTAGTGAAAATGTTTTTGTTTTAGGGGCTATAAAGTATTTAAATATAAATTTGGTTTAAATCTTAAACTGACTATAAAGTAACAGTTTTTATTTTACTTTTCAGGTTGTCTGCATGTTATGTATATAGTTAGGGTGTCTCTTTTTCTTTTTGTTTGTATTTAGTACAAGGTCTAAGGGTCTACACAGATCTCATAGTGATTCTCCTGTTTTAGCCTCCCAAGTGCTGGGATTACAGGTGTGGGCCACTATGCCCCATCTACATTTTTAATATTTTTTTAGGGTGTTCTTTAAGAAAGAAGTTTTTATAAAATTCCTTTACATTAAATAACTTCTCATCACTTTTATCTTATAACCATATGGAATATGTGATTATCATATATAATATATATGTATATTTTGATAATAATGAGAGAGTTTAGCCTTTATTTTTTAAGTTGTGTCTTTGTTTCTCTTAACTGGGAAAGTATGTTCATGACCTCTAACTGATGTTTTAATCTTTTCTTTGGGTAGGACTGTTGGCTTCACGTAAATGCAAAAAAAAGTGTGTTTCCTAAGCTGTCAGCTGTGATCCGCGAAGGTGGCCGTGGCTTAGCTGCTGTTATATATCCTTATCTTCTGCCATTTATTAGCAAACTCCCTCAGTCCATTACAGATCCAAAGTTGGATTTTTTCAAAAATTTCCTCACCTCTCTGGTTGCAGGGTAAGGAACTTAAATTCTTGATTTTCAAAGCAAAAGATAGTTTCTTATTTTCATTCTCAACATTTTCTTTCCTATTTGAATTTCTCAAAATTATTTTGCTGTTTATTAAACTCTCCTAAAGTTTTTGGAGATACACACATTCCTCCTTCCCTCCCTGTCTCCCTGTGTTTTTCCTTTCCTCTGTCCCATTTGTTCCCTGTCTTTGCTTCTTACTTGGTCTCACTGTGTTTCCCAGACTAGACTTGCACTCTGGGGTTCAAATGATCCTCCTGCCTTGACCTCTTGAGTAGCAGGGATTTCTGAGCACTTCGGACTACACTGAGCTCAGAATCCTTTCCTTGAATCCTTCTGAGTCTTTGTGGTAGTAGTACCTGGCATAAAGTTAAATATGGCTAAGGTTACAGATGTTGGTAAATGCAAATGCCCAAATACAGAGAAAGAGGTAGTGAGATTTTTTTTTAAGGTCACTAAAGTTAAGTGTCTATTCTAGCTATTTAAATTAATTCTTAAAAAATGGTTTCACTGCATTTGTTGAAATTAATCAAAATATTGCATTAATGATCATTGTTTGAAACCATATCATTTTTCCCTTTATTGTGTCCTAGCTTTCAAATTTGTAAGTTGATTGATTTGTGAGCAGAAAATGAATGTGTTTTGTGAATATAGGCTTAAAAGTTTGATTATTTCATAAATTTTTAGGCCTATAGTCTCATTAGTTGTAACAGTTTTGGTTGTTCTTAATTTTTAGTGTAAGAGTTTTATCCATAAAACATCTTTTGACAATATGCCTTTTCACTGTCTTTGTTTTGGTGCTTTGACTTATTTCATTGTGAAAGAATAGTCCATATTTATTTATTATTTCATAGGCTGTCAACAGAGAGAATCAAAACCAGCTTTTCAGAATGTTCAGCAGTAATATCTGCTTTCTTTGAGTGTTTACGTTTTATAATGCAGCAAAACTTAGGTGAGCAAGAGATTGAACAGATGCTTGTCAATGACCAGGTACGTGTATCAGTGACTTTGCCCACAGGCTGGAGAAGAGTTATATTTTACTTTTTATTTCTTTATTTTTTAAATTTTGTACACTTTTATTCCTAATGCGCTTAGCCAGTAAATATTTTTAGAATTTTTAAAATCAGGGCTGGTTTTTTGTTTTTTAATATTTAAAATTTTATTTTAAAGAGTAAAAGTAGCGGAAACAAAGATAGAAAAAGAGTAACAAGCAAGAGTACATACAGTACAGAATTCCAAAACAAGAACAAAAATTTAAACAATGGTTGTATTGCATGTTTTCATCATCAAATCTGTTTAGCTTAATAGATATAAATATGTAAGATTGGTCAAATAATTAAACATTAATATTTTAATATTTAATAAACCTTAATTTTTAAAAACTCTTCCAAATGCATTATTTTTTTTTTTTTTGTCTTTTTGAGACAGGGTCTCACTATGCAGTTCAGGCTGGCTTTGAGCTCACTTTTGTAGCCCAGGCTGGTCTCGAACTCACACTGATCCCCCTGCCTCAGCTCCTGAGTGCTGGGATTACAGGTGTACACCACCACGCCCAGCTTTTTTTTTTTTTTTCCAAATGCATTTTGTATTTAAGTCACTCTTCTAAAAAAAAATTATATATATATATATATATATATATATATATATATATACATATATATATATATAGGGGTGGAGGATGCAGAAAACGCAAGGTCCAGAGTTTGATTCCTGGTATTCCCCCAAAATGTCTTTATTTATTTATTTATTTATTTATTTATTTATTCTTTTGAGTTTTTATATTAGGGAGACTATACGATATTTGCATATGTAGGTCTGGTTTATTTCACTTAGGAGTATATGTTCAAGATACATCCACTTACATATGAAATCTTCTAGTTTATCATTCTTTATAGCTGAATAATATTCCATTTTATGAAAATACCACATCTTTTCAACCATTATTCAGATGATGGGCATTTTGGTTGTTTCCAAGATTTGGCTATCACAAATTGTGCTGCTATGAACATAGGTGCACAGATATCACTATGGTACGATGTTTTCAGTTCTTCTGGGAAAATTCCCAGTAGGGGGATAGCTGGTTTGAATGGGATTTCCAGTTCTAGTTTTTTAAGGAGTCTCCACACCACTTTCCATAATGGTTGCACCAGTCTGCATTCCTACCAGCAGTGGAGAAGGGTTCCTTTTTCCCCACAGCCTCTCCAACATTTGTTGTTGCTTGATTACTTTATGAAAGCCATTCTTTCTGGGGTGAGATGCTATCTAAGTGTTGTTTAATTTGCATTTCACGAATGGCTAGTGAAGTGGAGCATTTCTTCATGTATTCATAGGCTTGTTGAATTTCTTTCTCTGAGAAGCATGTGTGCATCTCAGATGCCCATTTCTGGATTGGGTCTTTGAATTTTGGGACCCTAATCGTTTTTAGTTCCTTATAAATTCTGGATAGAAGATCTTGGTCTGAATACTTATTAGTTAAAATCTTTTCAAAATTTGTGGATTGTCTTTTTACTCTGTTGGTAATTTCTTTTGAGGTGCAAAAACTTGTTAGCTGCTGGAGGTCCCAGTTGTTGATCCTTTCAAGTGTTAAACATGCATTTTGATTTTTGTCCATGAACTCTTTGCCTACCCCAGTGTCTTCAAAATTTTCTCCCACTTTTTCTTCCAGGAGATTTAATATTTCTCTTAATATTTAGATCTGTAATCCATTTTGACTTTAGTGCATGGTGATAGACCTGAGTCAAGTTTTAATTTTTGGAATGTATTTTACTTTTTAGTAGTTAGCCTTCCATGTAAAAATTTTATTATTGTAACTTACAAATTGAATAATACATATTTATAATCAGAAAAGTAAAAATTCTATAGTGTTGGTTGCTAGTGAAATATAATGCCCGAGCTAGGCATTAGGTTGATTAAATATATCCAGTATCTGGATTTAAAACTATTTTAGAGAGATGAAGCACAAACAGAATTTAGAGGATGCTATATATGTATGATCATTTGTATTACATTTAAATTATGTGAGAATCATCTTGTTACTAAACAATACTTGAAATCATTTATCTTTTGTGTATAGTTGGATTTGGTTTTTGGATTTGTTGAGACCAGCTTCTGGAATATGGTTCTTTTTTTTTTTTTTTTTCAGTGCAGGGTCTACTGGGTCTTATTATGTAGATCAGACTCGTAGTCATTTTCCTGTTTTCAGCCTCCTAAATGTTGGGATTATAGGTTTGAGCCGCCACGCCCAGTCTCAACTGAAGCTTCAGCTTGCCCCTGGGGCAGGGCCAGCATGGCACACCTGGGATTGAAGCCTGGTTGTGATGCTCTGCCTAAGTAGGCTCTTCAATCTGCTGAACTATCTGGCTGGCCCTTCGAATATGTTTCTTTTTTGTGTGTGTGTGTCTTTTTGAGACAGGGTCTCACTATGCAGTACAGGCTGCCCTTGAGCTCACTTTCTTAGCCCAGGCTGGTCTTGAACTCACACTGATCCTGCTGCCTCAGCCTCCCAAGTTCTGGGGTTACAGGCGTGTGCCACCATGCCCAGTTTGAAATATATTTCTTAATGTATGGAAACTTAGATTTTAGCTGATGTTTCAGATGATTAACTTGTCATTATAGTTTTAAAAAAAGGGGGGTTTGAATTCTATGGGCCCTGTCTTTCATGATGGTGGACAGTCTCATATCTTAGGTATTCCTCTAATTAAGACAGGAAAACAAAAAGCTTGAATGTTACCATAAGATGCAAAGCAAACCAGATCATGATCAATTATATCATAAAGTAATTCAGGTGGGATATATTGAAATCACGTATCATAGGAAAATGATCTTTGATGTGTATTTAAAATTTATCTCTCTTGAAAGTGATGTTTATTTTATTTTATTTTTAACTTCTGTTTCAGCTGATTCCTTTTATTGATACAGTTCTTAAAGACCCAGGATTACCACACGGGCAACTATTTGACCATTTAGCTGAAACTTTAAGTTCGTGGGAAGACAAAGCAGATGTGGAAAAAGATGATAAAAGTATTCATAACTTGGAGAATGTGCTACTAAATTTCTGGGACAGATTGTCAGAGATCTGTGTCAAGAAAATCAATGAGCCAGAGGCTGATGTTAAATCTGTTTTGGGTGTATCTAACTTGTTACAAGTCCTTCATAAGCCAAACAGCTCATTGAAGTCAAATAAAAAAAAATTTGCTAAGGTTAGATTTGCTGACGAGACTCCAGAAGGTAATAAGGAGAATGAAAAATGTGGATCTTCAGAAGGCGAGAACAGTGAAGGTCCTGAGCCTATGACAGGATCTTCTCTCAACCATAATTCTTCAAATGCTGTGTCACCTTTACGGAAAAAGCCTTTGGAAGACTTAGTCTGTAAACTCGCAGAGATGAGTATTAATTATGTCAATGAACAAAAGTCAGAGCCGCATCTAAGGTTTCTTTCCCTCTTGCTTGACTCTTTCTCTTCAAGCCAAGTATTTAAAATGCTCCTTGGTGATGAAAAAGAGAGTATTGTTAAAGCCAAACCTCTTGAAATAACCAAACTTGTACAAAAAAATCCTGCAGTGCAGTTTTTGTATCAAAAGCTGATAGGTTGGTTAAACGAAGATCCGAAGAAAGATGCAGATTTCCTGGTAGACATTCTGTATAGTGCCCTCTGTTGCTGCGAGGGGGATGCAGAGAGAAGAGAGGTCCTGGATGATCTAACCAAGGTATTACTATGAGGAACTTTTTAAATTATTTTAATTTGAGATGAGAAGTATAAGTACATGGGGATTGTTTTGGGTTACCTTGGGACTATAAATAGCACTTTAAGAACAAGCATTATATTCGTGATTGGGATTTGGGAAGTTCTGGGTAGATGTTTAGCAGTAACAAGATAGCCAAAGGTTATTAATAAAAGGGTAGGTTGGGTCAGCTAATTTTATCTTGCTTTTGTAATATATATATATTATAAACATATATATATATATATATATATATATATATATATATATATATGTGGTACAGAGTCTTGCTATACAGCTGAAACTTGTAGTGATCCTCCTGTCTCAGCCTCTCAAGCGCTGGGATTACAGGTGTGTGCCATCATGCCCAGTTTCAGTGGCCAGCACAATGAGCCTGGGCTTCAGGGAGCAGGCATGGCATGTAGTACCTACTGAAACTGTATCCTTGTGCTTGCCAGGCAGGCACTCAGACTGCTGAGCTATCTCCATAGCCCTTGCATTAGTTATTTTGAGACTTCATTTTAAAAATTTTCTCTTCATTCTGACACACTGATTTTAATTCTTGTCTTTCAGGGGGATCTAGAATGGCATTCTCTTCTTCAGGTCATTGAAAAGGTATTTTAGGGTTTTTTCTTTCTTATTTTTATTTTGGATTCATGGCTTTAGAAAAATTAAAATTACTGTTATATTCTGACATTGGATATAGTCAGATAGGCAGGTGTCTTTGTTAGAGAACTTCTTTATGATTAGAATGTTTCTTCCCTTAATTTGAAAAAGACATTTGTCTTTACATTTATATACTGTAGTCTTTTTGTTGTTATGAATAGCAGAAAAAATATAGACTGGCTATGGAAAATGTAACATTTCTTTGTACCAAGTAACACAAGGAGAATTAAACATTTTATCATCTCTTAATTAAGGCTATAGGTTTCTACTCTCATCCTAGTTACACTGCCTCCTGTATAAGTGAGTTGAGTATAGTAGTTTGAGCTTTGGCTAGAATGCATTAGGAATTTGAGTTGTCTCTGCTTTTATTGCTATTTAGGCAAATTAAAAAATTTCAGGGTTTATGTGATTTTTCCATTTGACTAAAATGAGAAAGTGAAGCTGGGTGTGGTGGTAATCCTAGCACTCATAGGCTGAGACAGGACGGTTACAAATTTTAGCCAGGTTTGGTCAACTTAGTGATTTGGCAAGACCTACAGCTTTGGCACTGAACTTCTTCAGAAAAAGAGAAAGAGGTTCAGGGAGGTGGCTCAGTGACAAGATTCTGGTTGACTACCCAGTAGCACCAAGAAAGCCCAAAGAAAAATGACTTCCTAATTAAGAGATAAATAGTATAACTAACGTTTTCCCAGCCATGAATATGTCATCGTGACTAGCTGTGTACTATTATTCTTCTCCTTGAAGCATTTTTGGTGCTTTTTTATTTTATAAAGATAATTTTTGAATTTCTCTTCCTTTTTTTTTTTTTTTTTTTTTTTTTTTTTTATTTTTTTTTTTTTTTTTTTTTTTTTTTTTTTTTTTTTTTTTTTTTTTTTTTTTTTTTTTTTTTTTTTTTTTAATGTGTAAATTTTCTTTAAGGAATTTTTTATTTTATTTATTTTTTTCTTGTTTCACAACTTTTGTTTATTTATTTTTATGGCCAGCTCAGCCTGCCCTGAGGGCAGAGCTGGCGCAGCATGTGGTGCCGGGGATCGAACTGTGGTCCCTGCAGCCACCCAAGCTTTCCTAAGCAGGTGCTTTAGACCACTGAGCCATCCTGCCGGGCCCTGAATTTCTCTTCTTTACTATTCTAAAATTATAGAAGTAGAACACATGTGATGTGAAATAAAATATACCATGCTAATCATTCCCCCCTGCCCAGAGATTAAACCTAAGCTTTTCATATGCTAGACAAGAACTCTATTTCTCAGTTGTGCCCTAAGCCAGTAGTGGCAAGCCTATGGTACACATGCCATACTGACCTGTTTGGATCATAACCTTTTGAGTGTGTACATCTGCATGTGTGTGTATGTGTGTGTCTTAAGAACAAAGGATTGAACCCAGAGCCTTTGCACTGAGCTGCGTGTGTAGCCCTTTTAATTTTTATTTATTTTTTTATTTTAGGGAAGGGTCTGTAGGATGTTCAGGGTCTCACTATTAGATCTGACTCATACTGATTCACCTTTTTCCAGCCTTTAAGAGCTGGGATTACAGTGTTGTGCCACCACACCCAGTCTCAATTGCTATCTCAGCACACCTTGTGTGATAGGGCCAGCATGGCAGGCCCAGGGATTGCACCCCTAGCCCCTGTTTGTGTTTGCAAGCGCTTTAATCTGCTGAGATATTTGGCTGGCCCTAATTTTGATTTTCAGAGAGGATCTCAGCTAGCCTGAAACTTGCCATCCTCCTGCCTCAACCTCCCAGAATACAGCTACTTCTAATTATAGTTTAGTGTTGTCATTCGGGTATTCTCGTTATGTAGCCAATCTCTAAAACTTCTTCATCTTGCAAAATAAAAGTTCTGTGTTCATTAAATAGTAATTCCCCATTTTTCCTAATCAAAAATAATGCAAAATACTAACTCCTTACTATTAAATGAAATATACATCTGTGCACATCATTTACATTAGTTTATCCAGTGCCTTCACTCTGGTAGCAAAGCTAGACTTTCAGATGGCCATTTAATAAGCCTAGAATCACAGCAGGGGAATCATTAATTTGATGAGTACACTGATATGTCCATTTCAGCCTTATAAGTTTTTTTTATTTTATTTTTTATCTTTTTGAGTCAGATTTGTGCTATGCAGTTCAGGCTGGCTTTAAGATCACTTTGTAGCCTAGGGTGGTCTCAAACTTTTCTGCCTCAACCTTCTGAGTGTGCCACCATGCCCTGTCAGCCTTGTAGTTCATAAATGTCCCTGTCAGGTTGGGTGAGTGTATTTTTCCTGGGCGGTGTTGGGAAGTTCCCCCACTGCCCTGAGTTCTGTGACTCATTAGCCTTCCCATCTCCTTAGACTTGTCTGGACTCTCTCATTAGATAGGTTAAGGCATTGAAAGACTCCATGTCGTGCTAACTTGGGAGACTTACATTCAGAAGTTTATTTTTCTACCTCAGTTTTATAGAATAGATGGGCTTTGTTTGTTTGGTGAATTGCACACAAAGGAAAGCCAACTAAAGCATTCTTTTTTTTTTTGGTCTTTTTGAGACAGGGTCTTGCTATGCAGTTGAGGCTGGCCTTGAGCTCACTTTGGTAGCCCAGGCTGGTCTCGAACTCGCACCCATCCTTCTGCCTCAGCCTCCCAAGTGCTGGGATTACAGGCGTGTGCCACCACGCCCAGCTCAACCAAAGCATTCTTGCTTGACCTTTCTTTTCCATCCTTCCTTCTGTTCTCCCTCCCTCCCTCCGTTCTTTCTTCCTTTCTTTTTTTTTTTTTGGTCTTTTTGAGATAGGGTCTCACTGTGCAACTCAGGCTGGCCTTGAGCTCACATTTGTAGTCCAGGCTGGTCTCAAACTCGCACTGATCCTCCTGCCTCAGCCTCCCAAGTGCTGGGATTACAGGGGTGCACCACTATGCCCGCTTTGATCATGTTTCTTTATGAGCAGAGTCCTAAAGATAGGTTAAAGACAGATGAAAAACCAACCTGAATTTGTGAACCATAGAAGATGATAAGAGTTTCTGGAAGTTAATTTTTTTGTTTTTCAAATTAGGAAATAGACTTGGGTTGGCTAAGAGATTTGTCCAGGGTCAAAAGGCTCGTTTAATAGTAGAGTTTGGAGTGAAAGATAAGCTCTCATTACCTATAAATTTTAAATAAGCAGTTTTTCAGGCATTACCCAATCTGCACTTGGATTTTTTTTTTTCCAGATTGCTTTGAGATGAACCAAGTTGCAAATTCCTTTCTTCTCAGCCCTTAACGCAAAAGAAGCTCTGGGAACATGGATCAACATCCTTTTGGGGGTGGACTTGAAAGATTTTTTCATTTCCCTACCCCCAGTCAAAATAAATAAGTTGCTGTCAGATTTCTAGCCCCATAACTCTGTTTCAGAGAACTTGGGAGAAG
The DNA here is from genome assembly GCA_004027025.1 of Myocastor coypus. Classification (NCBI taxonomy): domain Eukaryota; kingdom Metazoa; phylum Chordata; class Mammalia; order Rodentia; family Myocastoridae; genus Myocastor; species Myocastor coypus. Next base: position 16,342 of record PVJA010010934.1, read on the forward strand.
ACGAGTCCTTTTGTGCATACTGAAGTCATTTACCCTTATATATAAATTATTCTTTAATTTTAGCAAAATTAATGAACAATATCTGTAGAGTATAGATCTACAGAGTTTATTCATTATCATTGAACATATTGCAGTGTTAATAGGTATCAAAGAAGTTTAAGACAGTCTCTGCTCTCAAGGAACTTACAGTCTCATTGGAAAGACAAGATATACACAGATGAAACATTTAAATAATAATACAATCCAGTAAGTGCTTTAGAAATCAGAGAAAATCAGTGATCATTGTGGGCTGTAGTGGATGGGGGAGACTTCATAAAGCAGCTGGGACTTGTAGTGACTTTCAAAGGATGGATAGGAATTGCTAAGAGGGGGAATATTTATAGGTGGAGGGAGGATACATTAACCAAGCATAAAAATTGTACATAGGGTAGCCTTAGGTGGAGAACAGTGCAGTTGGCAGTTTCGGTTCCTAGACTGTTGGAGGAGTGGGGTGGTGTTGGCCATAAGGTGGAGAGATGATGTTGTATAATGGACAGATATGCCATTTGACCTTGCTTGTAACATGTGCTTTAATTTACGGTTTTAGGCATGTTCTAGTCCCGATAAACATGCTTTAATAGCTCCTTGGCTAAAAGGCGATATACTTGGAGAGAAACTGGTTGCCCTGGCGGATCGTCTTTGTAATAAGAATTTGGAATCCACAGCAACTTCACAATCTAGCTTCTCCAAACAGTGGACTCTTCTAAGCTTGGTATTATCCCAACAAGTTAAAAATGGTAGGGAAAATATGGCTTTTGTTTTTTAGCCTGGGACTAGACTAATGCTTTTCACCTTTTGGAAAGAGTTATGCTGTCATGCTGCTACTTTGCGTATTATTGGTTGAGAATAATACCCATTCAAATATCTTGATTTTGTAAGTATCCTACATATTTATTAGTAATTGGAGTATGGCTTAGAAGATATTTATTCAAAACTGTTGAATATATAAAGCTGCTTAGTTTTATTTTTAGAAACCAGTTCTACGTTTTACTTAATATAAAACTCCTTTTTACCTTAGGACTTTCTTTTATGTGTCAGAGGACAGATTGCTTTATTTATATAACTATTTTCTAATACATGAGCAGCTTAACAAAATGCATAGTTAATATTTTTAAATTTTTATCTGGGCTTTTTTTCTTGTAGGTTACTTGATTAAAGAAGTGTATGTTGAAAGAATCATTGTTAAACTTCATGAAACTTTATCCAAAACAAAGGAGTTCTCAGAAGCTGAAAATAGTGATGCATCAGTGTCTTTTATCTGTGACACGGCATATAGCTACTTCAGCTCAGCAAAGGCATGTTTGCTGATACCATCATCTGAAGACTTATTATTAACTCTCTTTCAGTTATGTGCTCAAAGCAGACAAGAAACATGTTTGCCAGGTAATAGCCTACTGCTCAAATATTTTGTTGGGACTCTCCGGCTCTGATCTTCAGAGTGAGTGTAAGTGCCCAGGCTTTATTATGAATCATAATGTGTGTTACATTTAAAGTGTTTTGAGTTAATAGCTACGGTCTTATACACTTTTAGTTTAAAAACCAAATTAAAGATGTATGTAGAGGAAGCTGGGTGTGGTGGCTCACGCCTGTAATCCCAGCACTTGGGAGGCTGAGGCAGGAGGATTGGTGTGAGTTCGAGACCAGCCTGGGCTACAAAAGTGAGCTCAAGGTCAGCCTCAACTGCATAGTGAGACCCTGTCTCAAAAAGACAAAAAAAAAAAAAAAAAAAAAAAAAAAAAAAAAAAAAAAAAAAAAAAAAAAAAAAAGATGTATGTAGAAATTCAGTTTAAAGTATTCACTTGATATTGAAGGAATGGTTTTGGATAGGGGTTATTAATAGATGATTCATTAATTTAAGTTGATTTCTTGATAGCCCATTCATAAAGGGATAATTGTATGGTAAGAATAATCTTAATTTAAGCTGGGCGTGGTGGCGCATACCTGTCATCCCAGCACTTGGGAGGCTGAGGCAGGAGGATCAGTGCGAGTTCGAGACCAGCCTGGGCTACCAAAATGATCTCAAGGTCAGCCTGAACTGCATAGCAAGACCCTGTCTCAAAAAAGACAAAAAAAAAAAAAAAGAATCTTAATTTATATGAAAATGAGATTATGAAGATGATATTCTTGCCCTATGATTAATTCATGATTATTTATGAAATGAATGTAAAAAAGACTTGATAGAAATCCCTTTTCCCCCACTTTCACTTTATTTTTATTATTTTTTTTTTTGCTTTTTGAGACAGGGTCTCACTATGCAGTTCAGGCTGGCCTTAAGCTCACTTTTGTAGCCCAGGCTGGTCTCGAACTCACATCGATCCTCCTGACTCAGCCTCCCGAGTGCTGGGATTACAGGCGTGTGCCACCATGCCCGGCTAACCCACTTTCACTTTAAAGATAAATTTTTAAGAAATTATCCAAAAGGACAAGCTTTTTTGGAACAGAAAAGTTTAACTTTTAAAATCTTAGAACTTTACACTTACATGAGCTAGCTTGCATTATTGAAGGTAATTTGTTTTGACAATTTAATTGTAGTGTTTTAAAAATATTAAAAGACATCAGATTTGCAGTGTTTGCAGACATTGTATGTTGTTTAAGATGAATTCAGTGAGACTACCCATTCCTGTTGATGCCTTAATTTTAGATTTTCTGTCATGTAAGCTGAGAAATACTTGGCTTTCTGGTGTGAACTTACTGGTCCATAAAATGAGTGGCACACATGAACAGAGCACCTTCCTACGCTTGTCTGCTCTGTGGCTTAAGAAGCAAGTTCAGTCCACATCTTTGGATAACACAAGGTAACTTGTTTGGGTTCAGTTATGCTATGTCTTTTATGCTTAATTCCATGATGATGTGAGTACCTGTGAGAATGATTTGTTATATAAGAAAATTACAGGACTCTTAAGAGAAAACACAGTTTTTCCAAAAACATGTTTCAGTGATTATCCATTTAAACTATGTATGTATGTAGATAGATCAGTTGAACAATGGTTTGTTTACTCTGCTGATTCACAACATTTTTTTATTTTTATTTCTATTTTTTTAAATATAATTAGGACAGGGTCTCTAGGGCCATACTACATGGATTTGACTTGTAGTGATTTTCCTGTTTTTAGCCTCCCAAGTGCCAGGATTACGGGTGTATGCCACCATGCTGTCTGAATTGCTGTATCAGTGGGCCCCAGGGGCGGGGCCGGCACCACACATCAGGCATCAAACTCGGGCCACTGAACTCTGCCTAAGCAGGTGCTTCAGTCTGCTGAGCTATCTGGCTGGCCCTTACAAATTTTTATTCCATGAGGTAATAGTGGCTTATCCTTGACAAACGCTGGTGTGAATTTTTATTCATGCCTTTTATAGTTATGACACATAGTGGTTATACTGGTGTATTTGTGATTTTTGGGTAAGTAGCCACTCCTTTAAGGTGTTGGATTGCAATTATATTTTACTTATTGTATCTAAATGTATAGTGACAATGAAAGTAGAATGTATCTAAAAGGTTTTGAGATCAGGTCAAATAATCATGCTCTTTGTGTGGAATAAGATAGCTACCTGTATTTCAGAAGTATTTGTTCTGGAATTAGTCAGGTCTGCATTTCTGGTATAGAAACAGTGCTGTATTAATCATAAATATCCAGATTAGATTCCTGGCTTGCATTGGTGTGTGTCTAGAGCAGTGGTAGCAAACCTTGTAGAGCTTTCAGTGATACAAACACGTACCTTTCACATATTTGCCATAAGTTTGCTGCCACTGTTATAGAGGGAAGAGAGGATTCCTTACCTCTGTTTTGAGACAGAGTCTTGCTATATAGTTCAGGCTGGCCTTGAACTCACTGTGAAGCTCTGACTGCCCTCACACTTGTGGAAATCCTCTTACCTCAGCATCCCATGTGCTGGGATTACAAGCATACATACCCCAGCTGTTTTTCCCTTTTTTGTTCAGGTACACTGTTATCTGTCATAGGATACTTAATATGTACCGAACTATTCAGGCTACTGATAGCATAACTACAATAGCTCCTTCATTATTTTCAGTCTTCAGGTCCTCTTGTCTGCTGTTGATGATTTGCTGCATACATTTGTAGAGAGTGAAGGTGGTGCTCTTCTGCGAGTTTATATTGGAAGTGTAATGCCAAACAGCACTGAGTGGGAAAATATGAGACAGTCTCTTCCTGTCCGGGTATGTTTGAAGATTGCATATATCAGCGTGACGTTAGAATTTTGTGCAGGGGTCCGGGCATGGTGGTGCATGCCTGTAATCCCAGCACTTGGGAGGCTGAGGCAGGAGGATCAATGTGAGTTCGAGACCAGCCTTCTCTGCAAAAGTGAGCCCAAGGCCAGCCTGAACTGCATAGTGAGACCCTGTCTCAAAAAGACAAAGAAAAAAAAAATTTCATGCAGGGTGGAATATTTTATTCTAAGAAAAAAAAAATAAATATCTTGTTTTGCCTTTTTTTCTGGTACTGAGAATCAAACTCAGGACCTTCATTTGCTAGGCAGGCACTGTGCTGCTGAGCTATATCTCTGGCCCAATATCTTGTTTTATATTTATGTCTTCCAGTACTCATATTGGACAGTTGATGTTTTTAAGCAATCATATGATAGTAGCAGTAACCAGGTACAAAGGCAATTATGTCTTGGTTCTTTGCTTAAGGAGACTTAAAATTATATGTGTATTAGCTGGGTGTGGTGGTGCATGCCTGTAATCCCAGCACTTGGGAGGCTGAGGCAGAAGGATCAATGTGAGTTCAAGACCAGCCTGAACTGCATAGCAAGACCCTGTCTCAAAAAGACAAAAAAAAAAAAAGTATTGATAATTTTCTGTACTTTAAATTAAACTTAGATTTCTGAAGCTTTTAACTAATGAAGTATGTGTTGTGATAACTCATTTTGTTCCCTATCTGAATTGCATAAATAGTAATATCTGATTATTTTGTATATAATCTAGTATTTTCTTTTTACAGTGGTTACACAGACCTCTTCTAGAGGCAAGACTGAGTTTAAATTATGAGTGTTTTAAAACAGATTTTAAAGAACAAGATACAAAGACGCTTCCCAGCCATTTGTGTACTTCAGCATTGTTGAGCAAAATGACCTTAGTTGCACTGAAGAAGAAAGTAGTTCTAGAAAATAGTATGCTTGAGAAAATAAGTAAGTATACACAAAGATCAGATACAATGCACATATGGTTTATAAGCAGTTTTTATTGTGCTGTACTTTAAATTGAATTCAGTAGTTTTTAATCAATTATTTTAGTGATAGGACACTACATAAGTGATAAATGTTAAATTTTTTTATTTTTATTTTTAAAAATTATTTTAGATATAAGGTTTTGCCCTATTTTAAAGAGAGAATATTAGTTGATAAGATATTAGAAATGATACACATTTAGAAGAACAAGATGAGAGGTATTCAACTGTGGTTTTTGTATTGTACTTTGCTGTATTTGATATAGTTGCTCAGCTGTAGGTAATAGCACATAGAGTTAGCCAACATGAACATTTTAAACATCAACTGCTACTTTATTTTTTTAAGTTTTTTTCTTTTCATTCATTTTAATGAGAAAAAAATAAAATAGCAATGGAACAGTTTCAAAACAAGTTTGTAGGATCATTAGAACAATTAATACAACATATATTGTTGTTTCCATAGTAGTTATTCAGAGGAAAGATGCAGACCTGATATCTTATCTAGACAATATTAGGACAAAAAAAAAAAAAAACAATATTCAGACAAACTTATTCTTAATGAACTAAGAGAAAGTAGCTGTATATCTATCTTAACTCTCTTGTGTATACATATATATATATATTTTTCTTTTTACAATTTCTGATACTAGGAGAAAATATACCATGTCTTATAAGTAGAATGTAAGTCAGATACAGTATGAATCATAAAATAAAAAATAGAATTCAACAGTATTCAGAAAATTAATTCAAAATTAAATATTTCAAAACAATATTTGAAAATTCAAATTGTGAGTCCAATTTAGAGGCCAGAATGTTGCGTATAACATGTATGAATCTATTAAATTTAGAGTACTCCCATAGTATTTGAATACATTAATATACACAAAAATATCAACTAAGAAAAAGTTCCTACGGTAGTAAAGAATTATGAAGAATAAAACATTACATAAACACTGGAATGTCAAATATATGACCAGCACTTCTAACAGTTTGGGGATAGGATATCACACAAAGTTCTACTATGTTGTGTACATGGACAGTGTCCATGACACTTACTGGTGGTCAGGTGTCACTTGTGGGACTGAGCTACTGCTGTTTCCTTGATATTCACCCTGTGGACCCAGACAGAATCATGATCCATAGGGTGCAGGAGAAGTCCTTTTGTAGAGTGTGCTGATGGAAATATTTTGCTGCTGTATACAAAAGAATAGTTGAAAGACTGCTGTTGTATACCTCTTTTTCTCTTGTGTTTGATTATTTGCCATATTTGGTGGGTTCTTTCCACTTACCTTCATAAAGTTGTGGTTGTTTTGATCCCTCTCCAGAATATCTTTTAGTAAACTGTGGCTTTGTCATCATGAAATTCTTTAGTTGTTCTTTGTCCTCGAAGTATTTCACTTCTCCATTATACTTGAAAGAGTTTTGCAGGGTATAGCAGTCTGGGTTGGAATTTGTTTTCTTGCAAGAGTTGAAGTACTTTGCTCCATGCTCTTCTTGACTTGATGGTTTGTAAAGAGAAAACTGCTGTTATTCTGATGAGTTTTTCTTTTTTTAAAAATTATTTTATTTTATTTTTTTCTTGTTTCAGAACTTTTGCTTGTTAGTTTATTTATTTTTATGGCTGGCTCAGCCTGCCCTGAGGCTGGCGCAGCATATGGTGCCGGGGATTGAACCGCGGTCCCTGCAGCCCCCCAAGCTTTCCTAAGCAGGCGCTTTAGACCACTGAGCCATCCTGCCAGGCCCAATTTTTTTTTTTTTTTTTTTTGTGGGATGGAGGATTGAACTCAGTCCCTTAGGCTTGTCAGGCAAGCACTTATCCTACTGAGCTATTTCCCCAGCCCCAGGTTTTTCTTTATTAATTGCTACTTTAAAAAAAAAAAACTGATAGAAATGTTAAATTGTGAGTTGGATTGACATCCATGCTGAAATCTTTCTATAATCTTGTGGACAGTGCCTCCTAATTTGGTCTAAGATAAGATACTCAAACTGGCATGACATCAGTACCCTAAAGAGATGGCAGTGTGCTTTGGTACTTTATGTAAACTTCTGAATTATCCTTATTTTTTTTTTTTTTTCTTTTAATTTATTTTGTAGAAGGTCTCATACAGCTTGGACTCCTACTGATCCTCCAGTTTTCAGTCTCCCCAGTGCTGGGATATAGGCATGTGCCACTGCATCCAGACTCAGTCCTGGCTCAGTGCACCCTGGGGAGGGGGGGGCGGTGGGGTGGGGGGTGGGGCGGGGCTGGCGCACCATGTGGTGCTGAGAATGGAACCCCAGTCCCTGTGCTTGCTTAAGCAGGCGCTTCATCCGCTCAGCTGTCTCACCGGCACTGTCCTTTGATCTTTGAATTTGTGTACCTTAGGGCTTTCCTGACAGGTTGAGTCTCAAGAGCACTGAGTTTCTCTGCAGTCCCCAACTCTAGTACATGGCTGAAAATTATAGGAAATGGTGGGACTTACATAAGATGGATTCACACAAATCCTGTTGGCAGTGTTGGTATAAGCCTCAAATGTAGCATATTACTATGTAGTGAGGAAGATGTATTGCCTGTGAAGAGAGCTGAGACATCTCATTTTTGCTGCTGTTGTTGCTTTGTGGAGAGGTCTTAGGAATCAAACTCAGGACCTCATGCTTGCCAGGCAGGTGCTGTTTGCTGAGCTCTATCATTGGCCCTGTGAGATAATTCCTTTGGTCAGCCAGCTCTACATTTAGTTAAGGACAAGGAAGTGGCCAGGTTACAGTGCTCAGAATGATTTATTTTTGTTTATTGTGTTTCTATAGTAGTTACAAACTGGCAGTGTTATTTAGTTTTTTTATCAGCCTTTTCTGTCCAGTGCTACTGTTGTTATTTTTGTTATTAGATTATGGCTACTTAGCAGTAGCTTTTTTTTTTTTTTTTTTTAAGGTTTAGCTTTTAGGTTCTTTTTTTTTCTTTGCCTATTTGAGACAAGATTTTGCTATGCAATCTGCTGTCCCAGCCTGGCCTCGAACTCAACTCATGGCAGTCCTCCTGTTTCAGCCTCCTGAGTATTGAGATTTCTGGTGTGCACCACCACACCTGATATAAATTAGATTTTTTTTTTTTTTTTTTTTGTATTTTAGGGAAGGATTTACAGGGTGTTCAGTGTCTCACTACTAGATTGGACTCCTAGTGATCTACCTATTTATAGCCTCCTAAGAGCTGGGATTACAGGCACGTGCCACCACACCCAGTCTCAATTGCCTTCTCAGTGCGCCCCAGGAGTGGGGCCAGCATAGTAGGCCTAGGGATTGAACCCTGGGCCCCTGCATCTGCTTGCATGCACGTTAATCTGCTGTACTATTTGGCTGGCCCTACGTTAGATTTTAAAGCTTCTGACTTCCCACTCCATACATGGCTTTTTTAAAAGGGATTTGTGGATATGAGAAACCTGTCAGTATAGGATTTTGTGATAGAGACTTGGTTATTTAAATCTCACAACAGTCCTTTCCAGTAAAATTGTGGCATTATAACTGATAACTGTGTATATAGAGCTAACGACTGATTTGAAAACAGACCAGTCTTACTGAAGCCCATGCTTTTTGTTTTTGTTTTTGTTTTCACTGTCTGAAAATGAGCCAGAGATGAAAACGACAAGGATTTGCCCCATGTACACCTGCTAATATGGGACTGTCCATTCTCTTAGTTGCAGAACTGCTATATTCGCTACAGTGGTGTGAAGAACTGGACAGTCCACCGAGTTTTGTAACTGAATTTTGTGACATGCTCCACAAAATGAATATTACATATGATAATTTATGTGTACCTTGTGTTACTTCTGGTGTCTTGCAGCTGCTATTTAACAGGTAAAAATCTACTTTGTTTTTGTAAATGGGTATTTTACTTGTTTGTGAATGGGAGCCACTTCATGCTAATGCTTCAGGGAGACAGCAGATCTCAGTAAGCTCGCCTAAGTATGCATACTCTATGGATACTAAATACTTCATTTAATCTGCTGGAGAAGGTATTTGGACCTTTCCTGAACTATTAAATCTGTAAGTACAGTCAGGGTACAGATGACATTGAAAGAAATAGAAAACTGTAGAAATTGCTTTCATTTGTCATCTGCTACCCATCTTCTCACTGCTTTCAAGTCCACCCTTTACCACAGCCATGGGTGTAGGTGTATGAGCGTGTTGGGACCTGAAGGCCTTTGGGGTAGGCTTGGAGTGACAACTCTGTGGCAGTTGTGAAGAAATGTGGAAAGTGAACTCCCAGTCTTTGGTGCAATGAAGGGCAGTTGCTTGGGTACAAACTTTTGGGTGAATTGTTGCCTTCATAAAATATTTCTGGAAAAAGAACATAGATGGTGTTTAAAAGCCTATAAAAGTGCTAAATAATGCAGTGTAATTTTTTTTCTTTATTCAGATCTAGGGAAAGTGGTGCACTTTGGTCCCTGATTATCGCTAAGTTGATCCTCGCTCAAAGCATTTCATCTGAAGATGTAAAGCCACACTATAAAAGAAGAGAAAGGTATTCTCATTTAAAGTGTTTTATGGTTAGGGATATAGCTCAGTGGCATAAGTACCTGCCTGGCAAGCACAAGGTCCTGAGTTTAATCCCCAGTACCACAGGGAAAAAAAAGTGTTTTTAATTTATAATTTATTGTAATGACTTACCTTGACAATCCCCTGTTAATGAACAGTTTCTAATGAGTCAGGAAGATGGGTTTAAGACATAAGAAAATGAAGCAGTGAGAAAGGGCCCTATGTTTGCCAGGCAGGTGCTTATTCTACTGAGCTATCATCTCCCTGGCCCTAACTTTTTTCTTAAATGAAGCATATTTTAGTTTTACAATATCATGTTGTGCAGTTTATGCTTGTCTCAACAAATAGCATGCTAACATTTTATAGGCTTGTTCTCCTTCCTTGTAGGAATCTTCCCCTCCTAGTACAGGTCTTCTGTCATTTCTCTTGCTATAGGAATGGAGTAGGTGCAGTGCTTCTTTTAAATGAAATTCATTGTGTTGAAGCACGTTATGAAAGTGCATGAAAAGCATGGAAACAAAGTAGGATGCATACCAGGTTGGATGAGCTCATGAAGCTCAGCATTCACGTAGTTCTTAGCTGAGATTTACCAGCAAGCATTTTGTTGATTTTATTTATTTATTTATTTACAGGACCAGGGCTTGAACTCACAACTTTGCACTTGTCAGGCAGGCACGTCTGCCACAGAGCTATGTCCCTGGCAGCATGTTGATAACAAGCATTTTGAATTTACTCATTTACTAAGATTTCTGAAAAGATGAATGAATATATGTTCTGACACAGCAGAATTCTAAATTTAATTTTGATTTTTTAAACCTTATGCAAAAGCCGGGCGTGGTGGCTCACGCCTGTAATCCCAGCACTGGGGAGGCTGAGGCAGGAGGATTGGTGCGAGTTCGAGACCAGCCTGGGCTACAAAAGTGAGCTCAATGCCAGCCTCAACTGCATAGCGAGACCCTGTCTCAAAAAGACAAAAAAAAAAATAAATAAATAAAAAAAAAAAAATAAACCTTATGCAAAAATTTCAATATTTTATTTGAAGTGATTAGATTCACTTACAATGATAATAGATAACAAAGAACAAAAACAATGCAAAGAGTAGGAGCTCATGTGTATGCTCTTCATCTAGTTTTCCTCAGGGGTATTTTATAAAACTATGTGACGGTTTCAGAATCAAGAGAATGGCACTGATACAGTCCATTTGCCAGGTTGACATGGCCATCGGTGTGTGTGTTCACTTGATGTGTGTGACTGTGAAAGGCAGTGGCGATGGCAGTCATCACTTGCCTTTCTCCTAAGCGTAGGTAACCACTAATCTGTGGTTTCTATAGTTTTATCAATTATAAAAGTTAGGAAATGGAATCATACAATATGATATTGGCAAGTTTTGATTAGCACAAAAAATACTAGAGTTAAAAACAATTAGAACTAATTACTAATGAGACATACATATTTGACATAAAAATCAGCGTTTCTTATTGATTTAATTTAAAGATAGTATGGGAGGGGCCCGGCGGGATGGCTCAGTGGTCTAAAGTGCCTGCTTGGGAAAGCTTGGACAGCTTCAGGGACTGCGGTTTGATCCCCGGCACCACATGCTGCGCCAGCCTTGCCCTCAGGGCGGGCTAAGCTGGCCATAAAAATGAGTGAATTGCTGGGTGTGGTGGTGCACGCCTGTAATCCCAGTACTTGGGAGGCTGAGGCAGGAGGATCAGTGCGAGTTCGAGACCAGCCTGGGCTACAAAAGTGAGCTCAAGGCCAGCCTGAACTGCACAGTGAGACCTTGTCTCAAAAAGACAAAAAAAAAAAAAGAGTGAATAAACAAATAAAGGTTCTGAAACAAGAAAAAAATAAATAAAAATAAAAAATTCTTTAAAAAACAGAAAGATAGTATGGGAGTAAAGAGATTTTGTTCACAGTAACAATAAATATAAATTTAACCAAAATTACAATTAGAAAAAAAAACAAAAAAGAAAATTACAATTATAGTCCTTTAAGAAAGATCACAGAGGAAGACAGATAAATTACAAGATCTTTGTATTAGACGGTCAAGATAGTTCAGCAGTCTAAAGTGCCTGCTTAGGCAAACTTAGGCAAGTGTGCCGGGACTGTGATATGATCCCTGGCACCACATGCCACACCAACCCCACCCCCAGGGCATCCTGATCTGTCCACAAACAAAACAGAACAAAACAGAAATTGTTGTATTAATCTACGCTTTCATTGCAGACTTAATCCAAGAAATCTGGAAGTTCTGAGGCAGGAAGATCAAAAGTTCAAGCCCAGCCTGGGCAACTTACTTACACTCTGTCTCAAAATAAAAAGGGTACTCCTGGGTTGAATCCCAGTATAGCAACAACAGAATAAAACCAAAGCCCTAACTGTAGTGAATAGAGCTATAAAAGTTTTGGGGGGAAGTGAGCGATTATACAGTCTTGGTATAAGGAAGATTTTAAAGCACAAAATTGAGAATTTTGTGACAGATACTTAAATTGACAAATACTGAATTTATAACAGTGAAAACTTCGAGCAACTTAAGAGCCCATCAGTGGGTGAGTGAATATACAAAAAATAATGGGGTTGCTCATCTTTAAGGTGAAGAATATTCTAGTCTATACTACATATGCATGAACTTTAAGGACATTGTATGCAGTAAGATAATTTAGTCATAAAGAGCAAAATACCTGTTATTTCACTTAATCTGATCTACCTTAGAGCACTTAAATTCACAGAGCCAGAAAATGGGGTGGTGATTGTCAGGGGCTGGAAGGTGAGCGGCAGTGGGAAGTATTTGTTTAATGAGTAGTTCAGCTTTTTGAACTCAGAAGTGTCCTGGAGAGGAGTTACAGGAAGTGAATGTACTCACCCTTGTTGCAGTCTGTGCACTCAATAAAAAGATGACAAGAGCAGATGAGAAAATGGGAGAACACAGTGGGAAATTAATAGGGAGTTGTTATTTGTAATTTATAAATAGCACACATAAAACCATTGAAATTGAGAAGTCCTGCAAAGACTGCAATGGGTAATTTGGAAAAGATAACTGAATGGTAAAACAGTTATGCATTATAGACTATTACCTTAACAGTGGCAGAAGCACAAATTAAAAGCAGTACATTATATCTATTATGTTAAGTTTTAAAAAGTATTGACATGTACATTTTTGGTGAAAGTAAATTTGTTTCAGAGCTTTTACAGTCATTTTAAAATTATCAAAATATACATTTCATATCATTATTCATCTTTAAAATAGAATATATGTGATATATTCTGATGTAGATCTACAAAACATGTGACAGATATTAGAACTGTTCAGTATGATACTGCTTAATGTCAATAAAACCCAAGTCTTACCATACAGATAGAGATATATATCTATATATACATATATGTGACTTATTAGTTCAGTGGTGTATAATGGGCACTGTTTAAGTGAACTATCCCTTTCTCTCTTTCTTTTCTTTTTCTTTTGTCTTTTTGAGACAGGGTCTTGCTATATATATAGTTCAGGGTGGCCTTAAGCTCACTTTTGTAGCCCAGGCTGGTCTCGAACTCGCATTGATCCTCCTGCCTCTGCCTCCCAAGTGCTGGGATTACAGGCATACTCCACCATGCCTGGTCTCTTGTCTTTTCTTTTCTTTCTGAGGTACTGGGGATGAACCCAGGGCCTTTCCACTGAGCTCCGTTCTCAGCCCTTCTTTTAGTTTTTATTTTGAAACAAGGTGCTGCTTCAGCTAAGCTGGGCTTGGCTCTTGTGATCCTTCTGTCTCTGTCTCCCCAAGTACTGAGATTACAGGTATGCACCACAGCCTGGCTAAATCACTTAAATCTTGGCTGTTAATGTTTTAGGCCTTGTGCATGTGAGGCAAGAGCTCTGCTACTGAGCTACATCCCCAGCCCTCAGCCTCTTAGCTCTTCAAGAGAGTATTATGGCATATTTTGTGTGTGTGTGTGTGTGTGTGAGAGAGAGAGAGAGAGAGAGAGAGAGAGAGAGAGAGAGAGAGAGAGAGAGATTGAACCTACAATCTCTTGCATCTGAGGCATGGAGTCTACCACTGATACACATTTTGTCAGCTGTTAGTTTTAAAAATCATAGGGACAGTTATACATGCTCATTTTATTTTATTTATTTATTTATTTATTTTTTTTGTCTTTTTGAGACAGGGTCTCGCTATGCAGTTCAGGCTGGCCTTGAGCTCACTTTCGTAGCCCAGGCTGGTCTTGAACTCGCACTGATCCTCCTGCCTCAGCCTCCCGAGTGCTGGGATTACAGGTGTGCGCCACCACGCCCGGCTTACATGCTCATTTTAAAAAACAGAAATATGGGGCCCGGCAGGATGGCTCAGTGGTCTAAAGCGCCTGCTTAGGAAAGTTTAGGTGGCTGCAGGGACCGCGGTTCAATCCCCGGCACCACATGCTGCACCAGCCCTGCCCTCAGGGCAGGCTGAGCCAGCCATAAAAATAAATAAATAAACAAAAGTTCTGAATCAAGGAAAAAAAATAAAATAAAAAATTCTTAAAAAATAGAAATATTTACTGAAGAGGAAGAAGCAAAAGTTTATCAGAAATCTATGGTTGTACATCTTGTTGGAGTATCTTTTTCTTATGAGTGGTTTATATAGTGGAATTAGTTCTTTTGAGTAGTCAGAATAGGAACTGTATGAAATAACTGCACTTATAAATATTTCTTTTTTTCCTTTAAACAGTTTCTTTCCACTGACAGAGGGTAATTTACATACCATTCAAAGTCTCTGTCCATTTTTGTCAAAAGAAGAAAAGAAAGAGTTCAGTTCTCAGTGTGTACCTGCTCTTTTGGGCTGGACTAAGGAAGACCTTTGCAGTACCAATGGTTAGTTGCTCTATAATACATATTTCACTAATTCAGTTGTTTGAGCTAAAAGAAGTATTTCTTAATATGTACAACCAGTTGTAACCAAGATGTTATAACTTACTTGTTCCTACAAGTGACTTTTTTTTTTTTTTTTTTTTTTTGGCGGGATGGGGGTTCAAACTCATGACCTTGCACTTGCCATGCAGGCACTTGTGCTATGGAGCTATCTCCCCAGCACAATGTACTTGTTCCTGCTTTATGTTTTATTATCCAAATTGACAGTTGTTAGGATGAATGTATCTAAACATGTGGCCATTATTTTGTAGACAGAAATACTTCAAGGGAAGATTACACCCACAAATACCTTTGTTTATTTCTTCCTGTAACTTTAAAGCTGTGCCTCATTTTCCCAAGTAGACGGGATAGAAGAGGGTTTGCAGTGTATATAGGTTTTTTGAATTCTGAACCCTTTTTGTATATTTAGTAACTAAATTATATAAACAATACCTGCTATTTGATAGGTTCTATTGTAGAGAAGACAGAAAGTTAGATCAAAACTGGTACAGCAAAGCAATGTGATAGACACAGCAGAAAGGAGGGAACTTCCCTTCTGCTCTGAAGCAATGTTACAAAGAGAAATGTCTCAGCTTGGTGGTGAAGGAGAGTTTTACATGTAGCCATAGCTGGGAGAGGGCACACATAGTACACGAAATCAGACAAGAGTGCAGGCAGCTCATTCAGCGTGAAAAGTTAGACTCGGCAGTGGGGTGCCCTGTAAGGTGAATGTTGAGAAGTACAATTCTAAGGGGTGGCAGATAGAGTAGCTGCTTCCTGAGATAATGGGCTATTTGTAGATTAATATGCGTAGTTTTCCAACAAAGTTAGCTTTACACTCTACAGTTGTGCTTTTTTTTTTTTTTTTATTTTATTGTTCTTAGAAAGCTGAGTACCAACACCTTCTGTATATAAAACAGCATGGCATCATTTAGTGCAGTCTCCCTGCTAATTCTTTTGTTGTGAGCAAAGTGCTGGGTGTGAAGAAGGCTCTCTGTTGTGTGGACTTAACTGGCTTTTATAGTAACTGTAACTTGTAGAAATTAAAACATTTATTTTGTTTTGAATTTTATTTACTTCAGGGGGTTTTGGGCATCTTGCCATTTTTAATTCTTGTCTGCAAACCAGAAGTATTGATGATGGAGAACTACTACATGGCATATTAAAAATTATAATATCCTGGAAGAAAGAACATGAAGATATTTTTCTTTTCAGTTGGTAGGTGACACTATCTGTATTTTTCCCTTCACCTATCTAATGTGAACCCATATTATGTTTATTATAGTCAAGATTTTGTTGGATGGTAGTTAGTCATTTATATGACTGAAAATGAAATATTTTCTGGCCACTGTTTTTGAATTTTTCTTACTTTGTTTTTGTCATCACAGTAATCTGTCAGAAGCAAGTCCGGAGGTGCTGGGTATAAATATAGAAATAATCCGCTTCCTTTGCCTGTTTCTGAAGCACTGCTCGTCTCCCTTGGCAGAGAGTGAATGGGACTTCATCATGTGCTCCATGCTGGCCTGGCTGGAGGTGAGTTCCCTGGACGTGGCACCCCTTCCAGTAGCCAATGCTGAGCACCTTCTTTTTATGGTAGTGTACTCATTCTTTAGGTAGTGGCTATAATTAATTCTTTTGGAGACATTTAAATGTGTTTCTTTAATCCGCAAGGGCCATTTATTTATTTTATTTAAGTTCATGTACCAACTCCCTATGATGATTTTTTTTTGGGGGGGGTCTTTTTGAGACAGGGTCTTGCTATGCAGTTTAGGCTGGCCTTGAGCTCACTTTTGTAGCCCAGGCTGGTCTCAAACTCCCACTGATCCTCTCTTGCCTCAGCCTCCCGAGTGCTGGATTACAGGCCTGTGCCAACATGCCCAGCTGACACTTAAAATATTTTGTAGATATTGTTTTCACTAGCTACTATCTGGCAAGCTGGGAAAATGATGCATTTTAATGACTACCATCAACTGTTCTTTCCACTAGCTCAGTGGTTTTCAACCTTTCTAATGCCGTGACCCCACAATACAGTTCCTCATGTTGTGGTGACCCCAAACTAAAAAATAATTTTGGTGGCTACTTCAGATTACTAATTCCAATAAGTAACATTTCACCATGGCATAGCATGGGTTTATTTTTTTTTTTTTTTTTTTTTTTTTTTTTTTTTTTTTGTGGGACCAGGGTTCGAACTCACGACCTTGCACTTGCCCAGCAGGCACTTGTGCCTCGGAGCTATCTCCCCAGCCCCTGCATGGGTTTAAATATGTATTTTCCGATGGCTTTAGTGACCCCTGTGTTTTGGTTATTTGACCCCCACCAGGGTCATGACCCACAGGTTGAGAACCGCTGCACTAGCTTGTTTTAATGTAGTATGTGCAACACAGCCTTTGAAAGGTGTTTTCTTTTCAGAACAAGGCCTTTGGTCTTTTTTTGGATGAAATCAAAATTATTTTTAAGACATACTGTGACAGTGTTAGCAAAGTATTAGGTAAGATACAGAAATTAAGGGGGAATTAGTGTGTTTTTTACAACTCAAAGCAGCCAGAGGTGTGGTGTGTACTGGCTGCAAGAGAACAGATCAGGATTGGATGGATTTGACTTTGTGCTCTGCCTGATTATAGCAACGCGACTTCAGACTATAAGCTTGATTCTTTTGAACCTGAGTTTTCTTCCTTAGGTAGGGCCAAGGGTTTAGCTCAGTGATGCAGTGCCTATCTGGCAAGAATGAGATCCTGAGTTCACTTCCTGGTAAACACTTCCCACTCCAGAAAAATAAATAAATAAAATAACTTAGCTGGGTGTGGAGGCACATGCCTATAATTCCAGTAGTTGGGAGGCTTGGGCAGGAAGATCACTACAGGTGTCTGTTCTACCCACTGGCTTCAAGGCCAGCCTAACTACACAGTGAGACCTTGTCTCAAAAGACTAAAAACCATCTGGGTGTAGTGGTGCCTGCCTATTACCTAAGCACTTGGGAAACTGAAGTAGGAAGATTGTTGTAAGAGAACAGCCTGGGCTGCAAAGTGAGCTCAAAGTCAGCCTGAGCTGCATAGTGATACCCTTTCTCAAAATGACAAAAAAATAGTACAACTTGTAGGGCTACTGACATTAGCAGAAACATTCTGTTAATGAATTTCACTGTATAGCAGATGACATTGTTTTCTGAGTAAATAGTAGATGGTATTTCCTTTCATAGTAAATTGTAAATTAAGATGGTACATGGCGCTGTTGTCTTCTACAGTTATGAAATTGTAAGAAAGGACATTTCAGAGTGAATTGCTTATTAATGACTATACTTCCTAATACTTAATTTTGAAAGAAAGTTGTTTTGACATGAAATACATAAATTTCTCATGAGACTTCAACTGCTTCTCATTTTTAAGTTCAGAAAAATGAATGCACTTCTGTTTATTGTCTCTATTTGTAGTGCTCTGGTTTACCCATTGCCTTTCTGTTGTTTCTTTAGACAACAAAGGAGAATCAGGCCCTGTATTCTGTTCCCCTCGTACAACGGCTTGCCTGTGTCAGCTGTGACTTGGCCTGTGATCTCAGCGCTTTCTTTGATTCAGCCACTCCGGAAACCTTTGCTAATCTTCCTGTAAATCTAGTCAGTGAATGGAAGGAGTTTTTTTCCCAAGGAATCCATAGTTTACTTTTACCTCTTTTGGTGACTATTACAGGCAAGTGAAAAAGGACACCATAATGAGCTTCACTGAAAATGACTCGTTGAATATGTTAAAACAAAATGTAATAGAAATGCTAGAAGAGAGAGCTTGGCTGCTTCAAAACAGCATATGTACTGCTACTTTATTTTTTTTTATTTTTTGTCTTTTTGAGACAAAGTCTCACTGTGCAGTTCACAGGCTGGGTTTGGGCTCACTTGGTAGCCCAGGCTGGTCTCAAACTCCCATCAATCCTCCCACCTCAGCTTCCTGAGTGCTGGGATTAAGGGATATATTGTTGCCACATCTGGCTTTGCTGCTGATTTGTTAGAGTACAGATATGAATTAAAAAATAGGAAAGTGTCTAAAAATCATTGCAATTTCAAACAATAGTAATTTGTGTAAGTGAGTAAGTTATGTGACTGGAGCTTGAAGATTCACTTTTTAAGAAGAATAAGTCACTGAAATAGTTGAGCTAAACTAATATATAGGGCCCGAGAGATAGCTCCGTGGTCTAAAGCATCTGCTTAGGCAAGCTTAGGCAAGTGCACAGGGACCACAGTTTAATGCCCAGCACCATGTGCTATGCCAGTCCCACCCCCAGGGTGGGCCAAGCCAGCCACAAAAACAAACAAAAAACAAAACTAATATATTCAGTACATGTATCTAGTTAGGACTGCTGTAATGTTTATTGTCATTTTAATTTTATTTTCTTAAGTGACAGTTGATATTAATCAGTCGTCTTTACTGGTATATATATGTGTGTATATATATGTATGTATTTTTTTCTTCTGTGTTATTAGGAGAAAATAAGGATCTGTCTGAAACCACCTTTGAAAATGCAATGTTGAAGCCCATGTGTGAAACATTAACATATATTTCAAAGGATCAGCTGTTGAATCATGAGCTTCTTGCAGAACTGGGAACTGGCCCCAAAACAGACTTGCCAGAAAATCTCCAGACATTGTTGAATACGTTGGTCCCGTTACTCCTCTTCAGAGCTAGGCCTGTGCAAATTGCTGTTTATCATATGCTCTACAAGTAAGAACTTTTCTAGTTGATTGAATATTATGGTGTTGATATGTGTGTGTGTATGTAGATATATGTGTATGTATATACTTTCTATTTCAACCATTAAAAACATAAAGATTTGACTTTCAGTGCAGGGGTACGAAGTTGTTTGATGTTTTAGGATTATTTTTTTCATTTCCCAGTTAATATTCAAGTAGACTAGCCATTTAGGTAATTATTAAAAAAGAAAAAGAATCATTAAGAGTTTTATTTATAAGTATTGGTCTTTCTGCTCTTAAATATGTTTTTTTTTTTTTAATTTTTTTTTTCTTGTTTTAGAACTTCTGTTTGTTTATTTCTTTATTTTTATGGCTGGCTCAGCCTGCCCTGAGGACAGGGCTGGCGCAGCCGGGATCGAACTGTGTTCCCTGCAGCCGCCCAAGCTTTCCTAAGCAGGCGCTTTAGACCACTGAGCCATCCTGCCAGGCCCCTTAAATATGTTTTAGCAATGGATCATTTGATAGAAGTTATTTAAATGTCTTCTAATTCCAGATTGATGCCCGAATTGCCACAATATGATCAGGATAATCTAAAGTCATATGGAGATGAAGAAGAAGAACCAGCCTTGTGAGTTATTGTTCTTTTTATAATCTGATCTATTAAATTCTGATAGTCTGCCTCACAGTGTATTTGGAAGCCTGGAACAACATAGGAGCTTTATGTTTAGAGTATGTAGTTATTCTACAGAGGACCCTTTTAATGCTAGAGTTCACCCAAAAGATTGTTTCTCTTACTTGTTCCTCAGTTGTGTTTTCAGTCTACTACATTCACGTTTTAAAACCCTGGCGACACAGCAGTTGTGGAATCAGTCTGTCAGTATCGGTGGAGTGCACACTTTGTCCAGTGTTTATTCAGTGCTGAGGGGAGAGTACAGTGTTTAGTGAATACATGCTTCTTCTTAAGGATTTTGTGGTCTAATGCAGTGGTTCTCAACCTGTGGGTCACAACCCCGGTGGGGGTCGAACAACCAAAGTGCAGGGGTCGCCTAAAGCCATTGGAAATAATAACTATAGCAAAATTACAGTTTTGAAGTAGCCACCAAAATTATTTTTTGGTTTGGGGTCACCACAACTGAGCTGTATTGCGGGGTCACGGCATTAGAAAGGTTGAGAACCACTGGTCTAATGTATTTGCCGTAGTGTACAGCAGGGGAAAACGTTATGAGTTAGTGAATACCATGAGGAGAACACTTTTCTTTTGAGAAAGAGAGATGTTAAACTCGCTGTTTAAGGTTAGGCAACATCTTAGCAGGATGGGAAAGACAGTGCAGTACAAGTTGGGAAAGCCCCATGTTCAGAAGCACTGGGGCATTAATGTTCAGGGATGTGGGAAATACTGAGTGGTGGCCACTTTTTAAAAACTGTCAGTGTCTTCTTGCACTGGGATGCAAATTCTTTGAGGACAGGAGTTTTGTTAGGTGACAGTTTTTGGCACTTATTCCTGATTATGTCCACAGCTCCCAGAGTAGTTCCTGGCTTGGAGCAAAGTCCTACATAATAGGAAATGGGGTGTAATGGAAAATGAACTTTGCACAGTGCTTAAATGGCCTTAAAATGGTGTTTAAGAAAGATTTTAGATATTTAGTATGAGATAGGCACAATAGCAAAGTCTGGCAGTATGCATGACCAGGGAGCTGTAGAGGGAAGCACGTAGAAACAAGTGTAGTGGTGTATGCGTGTAAACTGGATGCTCTGAGAGGCAACAGCCATAGGATTGCAAAGTCTGCAACTTGGTAAGACCTTGTCTCAAAATTAAAAAAGAAAATGTACAAAATGACTTGGCAGTGTTGCTCAGTGTGAAGGCCTCTAGTACCACAGAAAGAGAAACAGGTTGATGCCCTTCCAGGTTTTAATGCCTGTGTGTTGCACTGTTGGAAGTGGAGAGATTTCAAAGCTGGTATTTGTAAGATCCAGTGAACACTGGTGAGGACTCGAGAAGGGTTGGTATGTGACATCAAGATGTTGAAGATATAAGAGAAGAAGCTTGGAGGCCTGTGTGAATGGGTGGGGAGATGGAAGTCACAATGGAAAAGGACAGCAGAGGTAAAAAGATGGGGGTGCTGCTGTAATCCTTCTCAGGAGGTTGAATCAGGAGGATCACCTCGAGTTGGAGCCCAGCTTGACTGCATAGCAAGACCCTGTCTCAAAAAAGAGAGAGAACCCTGTTAGAGTATTAACACAAGAAAGCTTAGAAGGATATTTTACTTTTAGAAAATCTCATCAATTTACCTAAGAGTATCAATGAGTTTAGTAGTTCCAGAAAAAAAAAAAATTAACTTCCATTGTGTGAATTAATGTGAACGTTAAGTTTCCTAAGAGATACAAACTTATAATTGAAGTCCTCATGATTATTTCCTGTGATGATCATTACCTTTCTGATGAATTGAGATGATTATGCCATCTCTTATACTGCCCTGCAATAGACAGTATGGAATAAAATAGATGAGGTGACAAAAATCTTCATCCTTGCTCTGCCTTTTATGATGTGAAGAAAGACTTGGTAAGGCATGGAGACTGTTTCTTCATTAGCTTCTGGACTAATCTGGCTTCCATGGCTATATATGATTTTTTTGTTGTTGTTAAACAAAAGTTGAAATTGATGTTTTTGGAAGACATCGTCAAGTGCTGACATCTATGGTCTGTATTTTAGTTTTTGTTTGAGACAGTATGTCTTCTAGGCTGACCTTAAACTCATGTCAACCCTCCTACCTCTGCCTCCCAAGTGTTGGGATCACACGTGTGTCACACCGTGCCCATCTGTGTGTGGTGTCATAGTTGTCTTTATGTGAAGTAAGTTAAAATTGGATCTACAGAGGAGAACAATGAACTTTAAAAATAGTATCCATTGGTTGAGGGACAGATTATATAAAAAATCATGCCATTGAATTATCTCTTTTTAGGTCACCACCACCCATACTGATGTCTCTTCTGGGCACACAAGAGGACTTACTGGAGAACATTTTGGGGTGTGTTCCTGTGGGACAGATAGTCACCATTAAACCATTGAGCGAAGACTTCTGTTACGTTCTGGGATATCTTCTTACTTGGAAATTAATCCTTACTTTCTTCAAAGCTGCTTCATCTCAGGTAGGTTTATAAATGTATTTCTTTTTTGCAATACTGGGCTTGAACCTGGATGACAACTGTTGATAGTTCTATCCTAACATGCTTTCCTTTTTCTTTACCTTATTTTTGAATAAATTTGCCTTACATTTTAACTAATGTTTTCCAGTTAACCTCAGACATGCCACCATTAAGCTTACTTCAGCTACCACTCTCTCAAACCTCCAGTTGTACTTTTCTTTTTTCTAGAAGTAGTTAATCCATGAAGCATGGAAGGCTCATTTTTTTCTCATTTAACATAGTCATTAAGTTATTTTTTTGCAGGGAACAATAAAAGAGCTGGGGGGGTATCTCAGTGTGAAGTACTGAGTTAAAAAAAAAAATCTGTTTCAGGGGATGTCTTTGAAACATCTGCCTAATTCAAGCTATTATTTTTAAGTGGTGAAAACAGCAAGTTGTGATTATTTTGCTGAAATTATTACAGCAGCCTCTAGATGTCACTGTTGTCTCATGTTAGAAGACAGTTGTGGAAGAAGAAACAGGAAAAACCTCTGTAGCTTTTATTTCTTTTAGAAAGTTCCCCTCTTAAGAAACTATCAAACCTATGACAGAATCAGCCTCGTAGTATGTCGTTAGACATGTCAGTATGAAAAGATTTTATTATTTCTTAAAGTGATTAAATATTCAGAGTCTTCCAATATAATGCTTCAGAATTCATGTTATACTTGGTTATTGCTCAAACCCATACCTTGGTATAGATATATCAGTCTGTACATCTTTGCTTTTGTAGATGTGAGGGTAAGATGAAACAACAGAGGCAACACTGATCTTGTTGCTAAATAAATTTATTCTCTGCTCTTATCATTTACATTTGTGACTTAAGCTAATGTTACTTGCTGTTGATGTGTTTCAAAAGTTCCATGATGCGCTTTTCCATTTGTTTCTTAAAATACTGTTGATATGCTTTAAAAAAGAATAGCAGGTTGAGGCTTCTGATAAGTTTGTTTCTATCATCTTATAGCATAAATTAGGAAAATGGCCATGTACCCTCTTTTTTTTATTGTCAAGATTGAGGGGAAAATTCAAACAATTACATCTATAAATAATTACATAGTAGCATTTATTACTGAGCCTAAAACTTGAACTCAGCTATAACTACAAAAAGCAGAAAAACAGCAAATAATGCTAATTAGTTGAATCTTGAATGAAAATCTTAAAAAAACCCTTTATTTTATATTTTTTATTACTTTTAATAAGGAATAACAATGTGGCATTTTCAAAAACACATTAGTAGTTCATTCCCAATAATTCATACAATGCCTATTATTGTCCCTGTAATAGTTATTCAGAGGGGAGGATGTAGACATGGTAATTTTTCTAATCATTGTTGGTACGAAACATTTGTTCTCATTGAACTAAAAGAAAGTAGTTGTGTACATAGTCCAGTATTCCAGAATTGCAATGGATTATTGACATTGAGCTATGGTCTGTACTGAGATCCTGCTTAGTATTAAAAGAGAATGTCAGACATTCTAGGAAAGATGTGAAGTGCTGCTCTTCTTACTTCTCAAGGGAAGTCTGACAGGTTTGGTGGTATCTATTTACCTCCAATGGTTCTGAGTGTTCTGCATACCAAGTAATTTAGTAATTAATAGAAGTTTAGCAAAAGAGACCAAAAGCAGACTTTGTGTTAACATGTACTAGAGAGAATGGTGCTTTAAAAAAATTATGCGATAAATGTAATCATAAGATCAAACATACTCATAAAAGTACACCTGTTTTATGTTACATTACAAAAAACTGTAGACTACAAACTGTACGTGCTTACCATAACATTTTACCTGGGAAAACCAATGAGTGGCATTTCTTACAAATATTTACTGCCATGATACAAAACAATTACGTGCAAACTGCAAGGTCCCTAAAATAGCAGTTAGAGTTGTTTATATACAGAAAGATGTCACTGTCTCATCAAATGCCAAGAGATGGAACTTCCCAGAGTTCATAACACAGAACAGTAACCACCACAGGCTCCTCCATGGTTTTCTTCCACGTGTGACAGTTCGACTCCTTTATTCTGATTCGCCCTTTCCCATAGTCCAGGCGTCCAAATGATCTTCTCAACAAGTTTCTCAAAGGCACATTGTGCACCATCACAAGCTCTTGCACTTGCCTCTATAAAGAACAGGGAATACTTTCATGCAATTTTAGGCCTTCATTCCTATCAACTTAATGATTTTCCTTATTAATTTTATTTCCAACTAGCATATTTACTATGTCATTTCTTATACATTATGTTTCCAATTGATTTAGCCAGTTATCCAACTTAACAAAGGTGTCTCTTCTTGTGACAATATAAACTAATATAACACCTTGTGCACCTCTAATGTAGCTGAGAGTTAATATTCAAAATCTCCCTTGACCAGCAGTATCCCATATTGCAAGTTTAGCTTTATTTCCATCCACTGAAATCGTTTTCACCTTAAAATCAGCACTTAGCATTGCTGCAAGTTCTGGATCAAAAGTATCATCTGTGAACCTCAAGAGCAGGCTGCCTTTGCCCACCCCACTCTTGCTGATGATAAGGATCTTTGGAGTGGTCAGCACATCCTTGTCCATCCTGACCCTGCTCCACACCGAGCCCAGCTGGCCTCTGCGAGCGTCTCAGCCCTTCCCCCAGTGACCACCTGTGCAAGCCCACTGCCCTAACTTTTTTTCATTCTCATTTTCTTCCAACTTTTTATTTTGGAAAAAAAAAAAAAAAAAAAACTGTAGAAGAATTGGGAAAATAATTCAATAACATGTCATATACCTGTCTTAGTTACTTTTTACTCATTGCTGGGACACATACCTGACACTCAAAATGAAGGAAGGAAAAGTTTATTTAGCTCAGAGTTTGTGGAGGTTTCAGTCCATATTCGGCTGGCCTAAGGCTGAGTGGGGACAGGGCAGAGAGCATCCAGTTCATGGTGGCGGGACAGCAACAAAATGGTGGAAGAGGTAGCCAATCAAACAGGGCAGCAGAGAGCAGCAGCTACAGTCTGTCTCTCTGTCTCTCTTTATATTCCTATCAGGCTCTCTGCCTTGGGATATCTGCCCTAGACCACACCCATAGTCCCAGCCCTACTCAGACCAATAATCCCATCAGTACTAAAACACACAATCCCAGTGACTCATGAGCCAAGTCTCTATCTATAGAAGTCCTCGCCCAATGACTACATGAGGTTTTGGGGGGACAACTAGACATAAACCAT
This sequence comes from Myocastor coypus, assembly GCA_004027025.1. Classification (NCBI taxonomy): domain Eukaryota; kingdom Metazoa; phylum Chordata; class Mammalia; order Rodentia; family Myocastoridae; genus Myocastor; species Myocastor coypus. The sequence goes on from PVJA010010934.1 coordinate 42,007, forward strand.
AACAATACCTTTTTAAATTTATACACTTTCAGCATCTGTCACATTTGCTCTATAGTCGCTTTTTTCCTGTTCACCTACTTGAAAGTTAGTTGTAAACATGAAGATGCTTTACTGAAAATATTGAAGTATGTATCACCAAAGAACAAGGTTGTGTCTCTACATAAGCAGCATATTAAGAAACCTAATTTTGATGCGCTAGAGTATCTGATTTATATCTATATTTTTCTCATTGTCCTGATAATGGCTTTTATAGTTTTCTTTCTCTATTGAAACTTGTATGATCATGTGATCATGTTTATATTTGTCTATTAAATTTCTTTAGTTATATAGCCTTGCTATAATTCCTGTGTTTTATTCTTACCATTCTTGTGTAGCTGTTTTGTAGCCTGTCATATAATTGGATTTGCCTTATTGCTTCCTACTGATTGTATTCTGGTTAATGTTCAGCAGGAGTATTTGATCCGGTTATGATTTATCCTCAATGAAGCACATAATGTTAGCGTGTCCCTTTATTGTTGATGTTAAGCTTGGTTACTCAGTAAAGGTAGTGTCCTCAGATTTCTCTATTATAAGCATATTTCATCAACATGTTTTAAAAATTAATTTGAAATCCTACAGCTTGATGCTTTTTATTTTTTTTTTCCCCTTTTATGTATTTAGTACAGGGTCTATAGGGTTTCACTACACAGATCCAATTCATAGTGATCCTCCTGTTTTCAGCCTCCCAAACATGGGGATCACAGGCATGTGCCACCACGCCCAGTCTCAATGACCTTCTCAGCATACCCCATGGGTAAGGCCAGCAGGGCATTCGGGTCCCTGCGCCTGGCTAAGCAGGCACTTTAATTTGCTGAGCTATCTGGCTGATGCTTTTGTTTAGTCATACTGTTCAGAAAACACTGTATAAGATATATAGTAAAGTGGAAGAATAGCTACAAACTGGAAGAATTGCAAAATAAATGAAAAATGTAGACTTACTAAGGAACAGGAGTTGTAAAGCTCCAGTGTGATACAGATTCTACAATGCTTACTCCCACAGAGAAGCCATCTTTTCCTGTTTTTAAAAGAGAACCCAGATATTCTTTTATTTTTTCAGAAATCTATATTTTATATGAAAGTTTCTGATTGATAAAGTTGAGGGTACACCAAGACCATTTTGACCACTTTTGCATTCTTTCCTGAAAGGATGCTGCAGTGTTTGACATAAGGTTAACTTTTTTTTTTTTTTTTTTTTTGTCTTTTTGAGACAGGGTCTCGCTATGCAGTTGAGGCTGGTCCTGGGCTCACTTTTGTAGCCCAGGCTGGTCTCGAACTCGCACCAATCCTCCTGCCTCAGCCTCCCAAGTGCTGGGATTACAGGCGTGAGCCACCATGCCTGGCAGTCATAAGGTTAACTTTGAAAATGGGATTTTTTTCACTCAGGAATTTGCAAGACTAGGGATTTGCAAGGGAGGAGAATGAGCTAGGTTCTCTGGGGAATGGGGAATAGATTTTCTTGGCTCAGACAGACAGTGCCAACTCAAGGTGAGCAAATTAAGAAGGAGACAATTTGAAAAAGATGTTAACAGCATCTCTCCAATAATGAGGGAGAAGACAGTGAAAATGTCAGTTACTTCTGAGGACAGGAGCCAGTACTGAATTGTTGGGCAAATTTGGAAAGTAAGAATGGCTCATGTATTTTGAAGCACTCCTCTCTGTCGTCAGAGTAATGCAGTTATTATTGGTATTGCTACACAGTTGCTCATACTTTGGCTCTTTTTTTATTTTTTATTTTTTATTTATTTATTTATTTTTTAAGAGGCATAGTCTCACTATGTAGTACAGGTTGGCCTTGAATTCTCTTCTGTAGCCCATGCTGGTCTCAAACTCAAGATGATCCTCCTGCCTCAGCCTACTAAGTGCTGGGATTATAAGCATGTGCCACCACATGTGGCTGATTTCTTTTCTGATTCTTTTGATTTAATGCAGTTTACTAACAACATTTTTGCTCTTCATCAGCTTCGGGCTCTGTATTCAATGTACCTTAGGAAAACAAAGAGCTTGAACAAATTACTTTATCACCTGTTCAGGCTTATGCCAGAAAACCCAAGCTATGGAGAGGCAGTTCCTGAGATCTTAAGTAAGGACTCCAGAACATTCTTTACTGAGGAGCTCCAGCTGAGTATTCGAGGTCAGTAGGAACCATGCTTATTCTTTCCTGCTAACTATTTTCAGAGCAAGTTGTGTTAAACTTTTTCTTTGTTATTTGGATTGTAATCTGAAATCTTGAGTCCTAGCTATGAGGACATTAAATTGCAAACTTTTCTAAGTTTCTTTAAGTTGAATAGATAATTAGAGCTTGTAGATAGAATTATGAAGAATTTAACACATTTGAAAGCTTATTCTGTTGAGATTATCTTACACTCTATGCAAGAGTATTTGTTATGTGCTGACATTTTGTAGGCATGCAAGTAATCTTTAGGGAAACAAATGAGTAAAATTTGTATCTTTCATCTCAAGAGCTCAAAGTTTAGCTGAGAAGACACACATATAGTTCACTATAGTATAGTATACTCTGCTAAGAATATATATACTTAGATGCCTTAAGAGATCTTAGGAGAGTGTATCTTGCGTAATTATTCTAGGACTTTTGGATAGCAGTTTAGTGAGTTCTGGGCAGAGTAATTGAGGTCAGCCTCCTTTTTCATAGCTCTAAGCTTTTTCCTCTAAAAAATATGTGTGTTCCATATTATTATTTTTCATATAAGAAAATGTGAGTACTCAGCACAATTTTTTTGTGTCAATTGAGATTTTCACTCATCTCTTTTGCTGTATCTCCTGATTCAGTTTGAACGCGTGAGTGATAAAATAAGAGCCCTATTTTTCTGGCATGTTGGGTGAGCTACAGCATTGTTATTGAGCAATAAGGATAACTTTATGAGGAAAATGCTAGTAGTAGTCTGTCATTCTAAGTATATGTCACATGTCACTCACTAAGAATTCATTTTTTCCTCAGAAACATCAACTCTTCCGTATCACATTCCACACTTGGCTTGTTCAGTCTATCATATGACATTAAAAGATCTGCCTGCCATGGTGAGGCTGTGGTGGAATAGCAGTGAGAAGCGTGTCTTCAATATTGTGGATAGGTTTACAAGCAAGTATGTCAGCAGTGTCCTTTCTTTTCAAGAAATATCTTCTGTGCAGACAAGTACCCAGCTATTTAGTGGCATGACGGTTAGTATTGTCCTGACTTTTTCTTTCTTTTTTTTTTTTTGCAGTACCAGGGATTGAACTCAGGATCCTGCCCTTGCCAGGGTGGGTGCTTATTCTACTGAGCTATCTCCCCGGCCCTTCGTCTTGACTTTTTCTAAGAGTTGTTTAAACATTAATGAAATCTCTCATTGTCAGTGTTGTTGCAGACTTGTTACCCTTGTTTGAGAATTATAAACTTGTATATTTTACTTTCTTGTGTGATGAGAAAGACATGGTTGAACAATGATACTTAGTACTCTTAGTCTCATTTTTCTGTTCAAGAACTAACCCATGACTGTGTGACAAGCTGTATATGTGAAGCTGCTTTTTGTTGTTGTTGTTTGTTTGTTTTTTGGCGGGACTGGGGTTCAAACTTATGACCTTGCACTTACCAGCAAGCACTTGTGCCATGGAGCTATTTCCCTGGCCTCTATAAGTGTTTGTTTTAAAAGTCACAAGTCACATAAAACAGGCCAAGCATTTAAAGCTGGTTAATAAATGTCTTACATTTACCTCTGTTTTCCTATTGTGAGGCTGTTAGCTGCTCACTTACCAAAATATGTTTTGAATGAAAGGAAGGAATTTGAGAAAATTTCCTGTCTTCTGTTGTAGGTTAAAGCTCGGGCAACTACTCGAGAAGTAATGGCTACCTACACTATTGAGGACATTGTCATTGAACTTATAATACAGCTGCCTTCAAATTATCCCCTGGGGTCAATATCAGTGGAGAGTGGGAAGAGAGTTGGTGTGGCTGTCCAGCAGTGGCGGAACTGGATGTTGCAGTTAAGCACGTATCTCACCCATCAGGTACATTTAGATTCCCAAATGGCAAAAGCTTGTGAACACAGGCTATGTGTCTTCTGCTTACAGCAGAAATAAGAGTAAAACAAAAGAAAATTCTTCTATAAGCATCATGCGTCTAATGGGCACCCGTTCCTTTAAAATTCAAGGCTTTATAATTTGTTTTCTGGTGCTTGAGTGGGTTGAACTTTATTTCGTTAACATTATAGAAAATGTAGATGACATACATTGTAATAAGGAACTTATTTCAAAGAAAATCATGAGGGAGATAGTACACTAATGAGTGCTTTCTGAGCTCTACTCTGACATATCAACTCTCCTTGGATTGATTAGAAAAATTCCAGTTTTCTTTTCTTTTTTTTTTTTTTTTGTCTTTTTGTGACAGGGTCTCACTGTGCAGTTTAGGGTGGCATTCAGCTTACTTTTGTAGCCCACTGGTCTCAAACTCACACTGATCCTCCTGTCTCAGCCTCCCAAGTGCTGGGATTACTGGCGTGCACCCCCATGCCTGGCTTCCAGTATTCTCTCTCTTTCTTTCTTTCTTTCCTTTCTTTCTTTCTTTCTTTCTTTCTTTCTTTCTTTCTTTCTTTCTTTCTTTCTTTCTATCTTTCTTTCTGATTATTTATTTAATTCATTTTATTTTTAAACACAGCCCTTTATCTTATTTTATTTTAGTCTTTTTGAGACAAGGTCTCACAATGCATTTTAGGATAGCCTTGAGCTCACTTCTGTAGCCCAGGCTGGTCTTGAACTTACACCAGTTGTCCTGCTTTAACCTCCCAAGTGCTGGAATTACAGATGTTCACCACACCCAACTATTTTATTCATTTTAATGAGAAAAAAGATAAAATAGCAATGGAACAGTTTCAAAACAAGTTAGTAGGATGGTTGCAATAATTAATACCATGCATATTGTTGTCTTCTTAGTAGTTATTCAGAGGACAATATACAGACCTGGTATCTTGTCTAAACAATATTACTACAAACTTTTATTCTCAGTGAACTAAGACAAAGTAGCTATATATCCTATATATATGTAACCTTGTTGTGTATACACACACACACACATATATATATTTTTCATTTTAATCATTCAAATATTAGGAGAAAATATCATACCATGTCTTAGAATAAGTAGATTGTAAGTCAGAGATACAGTATGAATTGTAAAACAAAAAGTATAATTAAACAATATTCAGAAAATCGATTAAAATTAAATTAAATATTTCAAAGCAATATTCCAAAATTCAAATCATGATTCCAACTGCAGAGGCCAGAATGTCGTTTATCATATGTGCAAATCTGTAATCAATTCAGAATACTCACATAGTACTTGAGTAGGTGAATATATACAACATTATCAACTAAGAGAAAGTTTCCATGATAGTAAAGAATTACTAAGAACAAAACATAACATAAATACTGGAATGACAAAGATAACTAGAACTTCTAACAGTTTGGGGATAGGATATTGCACAAAGATCTAGTATGTCATGGACACAGACACTTACTGGTAGCCAGGTGTCACTTGTGGGACTGAGCTACTCCTATTTCCCTGATATCCACCCAGTAGAGCCAGACAGAATCATGACCCATAGAGTGCAGGAGAAGTCCATTTGTAGAATATGCTGATGGACATACTCTGCTGCTCTATACAAAACAATAGCTGAAAGACTGGTTTTGTATACCTCTTTCTCCTGTGTTTAATTATTTGCCCTACTTAGTGGTTTTTTTCCATTCTGCTTCATGGAATTGTGGTCATTTTGATCCCTCTGTAGAATATCTTTTAGTAAACTGTGCAGGTTGGCTTTGTCATTATGAAATTCTATAGTTGTTCTTTATCATGAAGTATTTCACTTTGCCATTGAACTTGAAAGAGAGTTCTGTCGGGTATATCAGTCTGGGCTGGAATTTGTTTTGTTTCAAACCTTGAAGTACTTTGCTCCATGCTTTTTTTGACTTGATGGTTTGTAAAGAGAAATCCACCATTATTCTAATGGGTTTTCTTTTAAATGTGATCTGTTTCTTTTCTTTAGAGGCTTTTAGTATACTGTTCCAGTGCTAAATTTCTGGGATCTCGATTATTCTATGTCTGAATGTGGTTTTAATTGGGTTGGTGTTATCTGGAGTTCTATATGCTTCAGTTATCTGAATGCAGATTGTTTACAGATATTTGGGAAGTTTTCTGCTATTGCTTCTGCCCATATTCTTTTTATATCATTTGTGTTGACTCCTTCTTTCTCATTGATGCCAGTAGTCTTACGTTATTCATCTTTGCATCATCTTGCAGATAGTGGATTATTTTTTCTTGCATCCTAGTTGTTATTAAGAGATCTTTTATTACCTCTTCAGTAGCTGCAATGGTGTCTTTAAGGTCTGAAAGTCTAATTTTAACTATCATTGAAACAATTTTGCCAGCTTGTGATTGAGGTGTTAATTCCCTGTATAGCACTTCAAATCTGTTTCATACGTTCTATTACTTTCCTATATTGCTGATTCAAAGATTCCATCATTTTTCTATTCTTTTTTTTTTTTTATCAGTGTCTTTAGAAGCACTTAGTATTTCTTTTATTATAGGTGTTATGTCTTTTTTTACTTCAGAAATTGTTTCTGATCTGATTTCCTGTATACCTTTCTGCAGTTATTTCTGTACTTCAGATGCTATTATTTCAGAGATTTGAGGTGTGAGATTTCCAGTTTCTTCTATGCTATTGTCTTCTGTATTTGTTCTGGGTAGACTCGGGGCTTGAGAGCGCATTTTGCTCTTTCTCTTTGTCATTTTGTATAGCGTTGCCTTCTGACCCTTGGTGTAGAGCTTTTGTAGAGTTCTTACCTTAGCACTAGTTCTGGATCTACCAAGTTCAAAGTCATCCAGGTGGATGTGGCTTGAGTCTGGCTTCTGAGCTCCATTTCTTCCTGCTTTAGCCCTTGGAGGCAAACCTGTGCCACTCTGGCAAGATGTTCCACTCCTGGATCAGCTGGTTGGGTCTTGTATCTAATCTCTCTGCCAGGAATTCTGTAGCAGTTTTCCATACTGGGTACACCAGGCCTGGTTGCTGGATCGAATGAGTTTCTGGTGGGCCCACGGCAATCTACGTCACATGCTGGGTCTGGTTGCTGGGTTGAATGAGTTTCCAGTGGGCCCAGGGAGGTCTCACTCATGCGTTGGCCAGGTTGCTGGGTTGAATCGCCAATGTTCTTGATTTTTGACCTTTAAACAAACTATTAAGTCTTTTCCAGTGGTATTTGTAAATTATGACATCATAGACATTGAACAGTAAATAAAAAATATTTTAAAACAAATGTTTTCACCAGTATTGTGGAGGTGGAACAAATCAAAAGGTAACAGAGGCTGAGTGTGGTTGTGAATGCCTTTGCCCCAGCACTGAGGAGGCTGAGGCAGAAGGACCATTGCAAGTTTCAGACCAGCCTGGGTTACAAAGTAAGCTCAAGGCTAGCCTGAACTACATAGTAAGATCCTGTCTCAAAAAGAGGAAAAAAAAAAAAAAATAGGTAAAATAATTTGATTATTTTTAGTTCAAAATTGCAGCTGCTGTGATTTAATTAAAAATTGAGATTTTTACTAAAGAAACTAAGACTGTAAAACTTGAAGTATTAGCCCAGAAGCTGTTACTGGAGAAAAAGTACATTGGTTGCTTTGAAGATTAATTTCAAAAGGCAACATTTATAAAACTTAAGAGATGTAAATATGACCAAGCACATAATCTCACAGTTCATATTTAAAATTTGTGAAAGTATGTAGTGAGTCTTTTATTTCCTTTCGTTAACAGAATGGAAGTATTATGGAAGGCTTAGCCTTATGGAAAAATAATGTAGACAAACGTTTTGAGGGTGTTGAAGACTGCATGATCTGTTTTTCAGTCATTCATGGTTTCAACTATTCTCTCCCCAAAAAAGCCTGTAGAACATGCAAGAAAAAGTTCCATTCAGCTTGCTTGGTAAGTTTAAAGAGAAACTAACTCCCTTATGTTTTATGTGTTTTGTGTCTGTAAAATACTTTGGAAAAGAAAACACTTTGTGCTCTTAATTTCTTAGTTGTAGTTAATGGGAGACATTAGAAGGTGAACTTTTAAGATATTTAAAAGATAACAAATAATTTACTGAGGCTGGTGGCATCAAAGCACTTTTATAAATGTTTAATAGATGTTTCTTGGGCTGGCAAGATAGCTCAATGGACTAAGCGCCTGCTTAAGCAAGCACAGGGGCCGGGACTCAATCCCTGGTGCCACATGCCACGCCCACCACATGCCTAAGCGTGTTGAGCCAGCAACCAAGTCCAGGCGTGGTGGCACATACCTGTAATCCCAGTGTTGGGGAGGTTGTAAGCAGAAGATCACTACAAGTCTTAGCTGTATAGTGAGACCCTCCATTAAAAAAAAGAAAAAAAATCCTAAAAAAAAAAAAAAAAAAAGATGCTTCTAGTAGACCTATCAGCCCTTAAAGAATAGATGCTCTTGTGAGATCCAGACTGTGAAAGACGCCTCAGATCCAGTAGCAGGACCATCTCACTGCCCTTTGCTCTTTTTAAATATCAAATGCAAAAGGACATTGCCTGTGTTTGCTTGCTTTAGAAAGTCTGGTACCATAGTGGTCTTTGACACAACCCTAGGTAGAAAGAATCATGGTATAGACTGACTCTCTCTCTCTCTCTTTCTCTCTCTCTTTTTGTCTTTCTTTCTCTCTCTTTTTAGCAAGGGATCTACAGAGACTCATTACACATCAGACTCATAGTGATCCTCCTATTTTCAGCCTCCCAAGTGCTGTGATTATAGGTGTGTGCTACCACACTTAGACAGGGCTGGTATATCTTGTAGGCATTCAAATTCTGATCCCTGAATCTGCTTAAGTAGGCGCTTTAATGCACTGAGCTATCTGGCTGGCCCTATTAACAGTACAGCCTTTACAAGTGCTACTTAGTTATAGTTAGTTTGAAGATACATGAGGAGCAAAAATGTTAGCATTCTTCCTGTTTCATTTATCATTTACTTTAGAGAAGTATGGGGTATAGCTTTTAGGGACTCTTTTAACATTTAAAACCTTTTCTTTTTCAGTACAAATGGTTTACCTCTAGCAACAAGTCCACTTGTCCACTCTGTCGCGAAACTTTTTTCTGAGATATTTTTTCCAGTTGGAAGTACTTCCTGAAATAAATCGAGCCAAGCATTGATTGGATTTGGATCCATCTTGCAGTTGTTGATGTGAAGAAACTCATGACTGTTTCCTTTAGATAGCACCTTCTTGGAAAATCATTTTGGTTAATGTAATGATCTTAAAAATCAAGTTTACCTATGTTCAGATTGATTTGTAAATGTTTGGAAACATTTTCTTTACAAAAGAAAATTACATATTTGAGAGAAGTATTTATATTAATGATTTAATCTCTTTGTATATTTAAAAGTAAACATGAAAACTAAATTATAGAATTAAAATTTGTGAAAATATTGTACTTATAAATTATCATTTGTTGATCTGCTTTCTATAACAGTCCAACTGTGAAGCAATGAATTCAGAAAGTTAATGTACATCTACAGATATTTTAAGGCTTATTTATTATAACTGCGAAATTAGTTGTGTTATGATTTCTATAGATTATTTGAATGATAAAAATGACACTAGCCTATCAGCATAGCTTATCTTAAGCTCTTTAAAGCATGCTCTGAAATCCTATATGCAAGGATGTAATCTGAACCTTAAGTTGCCTCCATTTGTTAAGGGTATGAAATTCAGAAAATTAAATTTATGATATTGACCTCTTGCTTGTGGAGAAATTATTTCCATGTATTAGTGAAATTGGAGTTGTGACTTTGTCAGTAAATTTATTGCTCAGTATGAGTCTTCATGTAGTGGGCCTTTAAGAAACTACAGTAACTTGATTGTTTAATAAATACTACTGAAAGGTAAGGGTTGGTAGAAAAATCAGTGTTTAAAAATACTGTAAGAGGCTTTTCAGCTTGGTCAGCAAAGTTTGCTATTATTAGTCAAAGTCACACTAGATAAGTGACTTGCTGGAGCTCATATTCTTTAGCTTTCAGAAACGCAAAGGTAAGGATTTTAGTATAAAGTGAAGTTAGTATAAGCTCAAGAATATTAATAGGTAAGAACCTGCCTGGGGCAATACCTCTAGCACCCTTAAAAATTGTGCCCAAGATAGAAAAGCATGGAAGTTTGGAACCTAGAGTGATTTTTATTTGCTGTCTTCCATTTCATGGAAAGTACCATTATCTAATAGTCTACTTAAGAGATCATCTGTTTAATTAGCACAGAGAGCAACTCATGTTAAATAAAATTATTGCTTACCACCAACTGGGTAAAATAACCAATATTGAATCAGTATGAATGTGATCAGAAGATTTTAGTTGAGAGTGAAATACATGCGAGTTACAGATCTTTTGAGTTGTTTTTGTGGGTGTGATGCCTTTTCCACTTGTCTCCTAAATTTTTCTGGTAAATATTTATCTTCTAGTCTTGAGGTCCAAAGAGTCAGTAAATGAAGTACATACAGCAAAATTCTACTACCTCTTCTTAGCCCTTTCCTTAAAATATTCTCATTCTGTGTCTCTGACATAGTGATCCCAAAGGATTATGTTGCTCCCTTTTGAAAATTACATACTTCACCTTTAAAAGAGGTTTTATAATGAAATTTCTTTTATAACCTTTCTAAATATTGGTACTTCTTGGTTTATGATTCCAACCCTAATTAGGAAAGAAAAGGAAATAATAGAGCATTGTTTTCCCACAGTAAAACAGGGCATCAGGGTCTTGAGGAAACATTGTAATTATAACTATTCTTCGTACTTAAGACTCTTAATACATTTCTTTAACACTTGTAAGTATAATTGTAAAACTTGTTACTGTTTATATGCTAAAGAAAAAGCTTTCTAAAAATAAACTAAAATTCACCATACCATATTAAACCTTTATCTAGCTTTAATAACTCTAAAGAGTAGTAGAACTTGAAATTTTAGCATATTTAAAACTGCATGAGATTTTTTTTTTTAATTTTTTTTTTTTTCTTGTTTCAGAACCTTTATTTGTTTATTCACTCATTTTTATGGCCGGCTCAGCCTGCCCGGAGGGCAGGGCTGGCGCAGCATGTGGTGCCGGGGATCGAACCGCGGTCCCTGAAGCTGCCCAAGCTTTCCCAAGCAGGTGCTTTAGACCACTGAGCCATCCCGCCAGGCCCCATAAAACTGCATGAGATTTAAAGCTCATTACAAAATGAATTTAAAACTCCAAAGTATATTAGAATTTCTTGTCTCATGCAATAATGTATGTACATATGTTTCTGGAGCTTAAATATGTTGTTACCTAATACATTTTGTTGTCAATAATGTTTTTTTATAGTTATGCCATATATACCCATTAAAATCATTTAATTACAAAATACTTCAAATATGCAAAAAATATAAATTCCCGTGTACTGTCCACCACATTTTGCCATATTTGCTTCTGATTTTTAAAGAAATAAAATGTTACTCTTTTGTACTCTTCCTTGGTGCCTTCTCCTCCTTCCCTTGCTGGAGTGGACTGCTATTCAGAAGGTGATGTGGGTGATGGCTTCCTGTCATTTTCAGTTACTATATGTCATGGATGTAATCCTCTGTAATCCACTTCTTCACTTAGCTGCTGTTTAGTACTGTACATGTTTACGTTTGCCAGCTTCCCACTAATATTCACTTTACTTGGTGCCACTTTTTTTCCCCCATAGGGAATGATTTGCAGGGTGTTCAGGGTCTCATTACTAGATCTGACTCGTAGTGATCTGCCTGTTTACAGCCTCCGAAGAGCTGGGATCACAGGTGTGCCCCACCACACCCAGTCTCAATTGCCATCTCAGCATGCCCAAGCGGGTGGAGCCAGCATGGCAGGCCCAACTTAGTACTACTTTGAACAGTGTATATGTTTTAGTTACTCTTCTGTCTTGCTGGGACAAAAACTCAACACACAAGCTTAGGGAAGAAAGGTTTATTTAGCTCACAGTTCCTGAAGGTTTCAAGATGCTGCCCCAGCTTTATAGGGACTGGAGGAAGGGCTGGGGTGCTGCCGTGTCCAGGATGGTCTGCTCCATGCCTCCTTGCGAAACCGCCACCTGTGGGGGGGGGGGCTCTGACAGCGCGTGGTGTCAGTTTAACAGTACCTCTCTTGGCAAACTACGCCCCTCAAGCTGCATGCTTGACAGCCCCATGATGTACACGACAAACCGCAACAATATACATGTACATTCTTTATTCTTCGTGCAAATGTATTCTGGATACATGGGCAAAAAGGTGGAATCTCAGGTAGCAGTATAATTACATTCTGTGAATGCAGGTGTCACCTTGCTTTGCAAAGTAGTGTGCAAGTTTGCAATGTCAGTAACAGTATGAGATAATTCTCATTTTCCTGCCAAAACTTAGTTGTGTGAGAGCTTATACATTATCCACTTGGAGACCTGTAAAATAGTAGTTCTTTGTTTTAATTTATATTTCCTTGCTTACAAAGAAACGTGGCTTCATTGATATTTATTCATTATTTCATGAACCTGATGTCAGTATCTATGCCTGTTTTTCTTCTATGTGGTTTACTTGTATTCTTACAGATTGTAATGCTTTCCTCTTCACAGGACTCCTAGGTTACTTTTGTCTAGTTGTTGAGAGAAAGTACCCATCTCTCAAAGTTAGGAAAAGAAGGGTTTATTTAGTTCACAGTTTGTGGAAGTTCCACTCTATACTCACCTGGCTTCAAAACAGAGGACAGTAGTTTGTAATGGCGAAATACAGTAAAAGCAACAAGAGCAAAAGGGCATAGCAGGAAAAGCAAGCCTCTTTCCCTCACACTGTATGCGGGCTGCCTGCCCCGGGGTGGGCATAGCACTCCATATTCCCAGTGTTGGACTATGAGTCAGTCACATACTGTAGATTCAGTCCTCTGAAAAGTCAGTCCCTCATTACTGCAGGAGGCTTTGGAGGGGCAACTAGACAAAAACCATAACAGACCTCTAGTTATAGCTTGGCTTTGATGATCGATGGCTGTCTTTAGTTAAGTTTAATCACACTGATCATCCCTTTGAGTCCATTGTCATATTTTAAAAATGTGTAACTCTGAGATATAAAAATAAACTTACATATTTTGTCCTAGAAGTTTTTAAATTTCAAAATGTGTACAATTCACTGGAAGTTCACTTTTGTGACAGTTGTAAAGTAAAATTTTCTTTTAAAAAAAAAAAACCTCATGATCAAGATCATTTCTTTTTTTTCTCCCCCGGATACTGGGGATTGAACTTAGGACTGCACTGCACTGGCAAGCACTTATTCTACTGAGCTATCTCCCCAGCCCCTTAAAGTAGAATTTTCATTCTGTATTGTTAGCCAGTTTTCTCAGCATTATTTATTAAATACTGTACTTATTTCTCATTAAATTTGTAGTGTTTCCTACTTCATTTTATTAAATCCTCATGTGTGGATTGATTTCTGGGTTTTGTTGTCTTCCACTGATCTATTTATCTGTTCTAGCCTCCCCCCTTGGAAGGTATCTTTATTTTATTTTATTTTTTTATTTTTATTTTTATTTTTTTTTTGTCTTTTTGAGACAGGGTCTCGCTATGCAGTTGAGGCTGGTCCTGAGCTCACTTTTGTAGCCCAGGCTGGTCTCGAACTCGCACCAATCCTCCTGCCTCAGCCTCCCGAGTGCTGGGATTACAGGCGTGAGCCACCACGCCCGGCTGGTATCTTTATTTAAAAAAAAAAAAACAAAAACAAAAGAAAAACACGTGCAGTTTTTTATTCTTGTTCTTTAAGACTTCTTGCCGGGCATGGTGGCGCACGCCTGTAATCCCAGCACTCGGGAGGCTGAGGCAGG
>PVJA010010935.1:0-56028 GCA_004027025.1 Myocastor coypus
CTTTTTGAGACAGGTTCTCACTATGCAGTTCAGGCTGGCCTTGAGCTCATTTTTGTAGCCCAGGCTAGTCTTGAACTCTCACTGATCCTCCTGCCTCATCCTCCCGAGTGCTGGGATTACAGGTGTGCACCACCACTCCCGGCTAAATATGGTTTTTGTATACAGCATTTTGTTTGATTTTTTTTCTCTTAATCCATTCTGCCAGTTTATTTATTTTGATTAGTGAATTTAGGCCATTTACAGAGATGTTTATATCTCCTATGAATTGGCTTATCTTTGTCATGTTACCTTCCTACTATAGGTTCCATACTTTTCCCCTTTATTTTTTTACTAGCTTGGTTTCATGGTTCCTTTTTGTTGTTGTCCTTGAAATTGTGGTTGTTTGTGTTTCCTTCTAAAATACCAGTACTCATTGTAGAGTTAGTTCGGTAGTCATGAATTTTTTCACTTAGTCTTTGTCATGGAAGACTTTTATCTTGCCACTGAATTTGATAGATAGTTTTGGAGTGCACATCAATTTTTTTTTTACCTGAAATACTCCAGTCGAATCTCTTTATTATTTCATGGTTTATGATGTGAAATCTATGATTCTGATGCTTTGACTAGTAGGCAGACTGTTTCTTATAACGACATTTAATATTCTGTTCTGCTGAATTTCTAGTATACTGAATATTTTGTGTCTGGGTGTAGATATATTTTGGTGATGATTAGTCTGAGTTATGTTTGCCCATTATGCATATATCAGATTCTTTCTCATGCTTTGGAAATTTTCTGCTGCAGCAGCAATTTGTCTTTTTGTCACTTCTGCTGACTTTTACTCTTTTGTTAACACCTACTAGTCTTATGTTATTTTTCCTTGTATCATCTTGTAAATGCTGAATTGTTATTTTCTGGTTTCTTGTTAGTTTTAAAAGACTTTTCATTTCACATTCATTACCTATACAACTGTCTTCACAGTCTGAAAGTCTAAAATCAGTTTCATTGAAGAAGTTTTGCATGTATTCAATGGAATTCTTAAGTTTCTGGAAATCTGTTTGAATCTGTTTCACATGTTCTAATGATTTCCTGTATTCTTCATTCACTGTTTCCATGAGTTTTCTATTCTCTGTTTTTATATATGTCTTCTTTAGGTGTGATGAGCAATTGTTTAAAAATTATTGTTATTTGTGTTTTGACCTGAGAAGTTATTTCTGTCCTTATTTCTTCCTTAGCCTGATGGGTCTTTTTTTTTTTTTTTTTTTTTTTTTTTTTTGTGTGTGTGTGTGTGTGTGTGTGTGTGTGTGTGTTTGTGTGTGTGTGTCAGTTGGTGTCGTTTCAGAAATTTCAGGTTTGCATCTTCCACATTCTTCTATGTCCTTGTCTCATACGCTTGTTGTATATTGACTGCAGGACTGAGGTAGCCTTTTGTTTCTTCAGTTTCTCATTTTCTGAAGCTCCCAGTGATCACCCAGACTCAGCAGTTTTGGAGGATCTGTGAAGCAGGGTTCAGCAAAGTTCATACTACATTGGAGAGGGGTCAGGGTAGGACTCACCAAGGTGATCACCACTGGTTGGGGAGGTCTACTGAAGCTCAATAAAGTGTCTGCTCAGGTGCCGCCAGTGGCTCACACTCAGAAGGTCTCCATAACTTGGCTAGCATCTACCTAAATTGTCATAAGGTGAGATAGAATACCAGCAGATCCACTATGGTTGCACCTCTTACCCGTTACCCATGGGGGCAGAACTCAGCCAAACTCGATAGCTGCCTGGGATCTACCTAAGTTCTCAGATGGTGAAATCTTGTGCCCCTAAGCTATCTCCCTGGTCCTGACCACTGCTTTCTTTTCTAATATAAATGCAACTATGCCTGCTTACTTCCTGGTTCCATTTACATGAAGAGAGTTTTTATCATTTGTTAAAAAAATGTATTTTTGGGCCTGGCAGGATGGCTCACTGGTCTAAAGGGCCTGCTTAGGAAAGCTTAGGTGGCTGCAGGGACCGTAGTTCGATCTCCGGCACCACATGCTGTGCCAGCCCAGCCTCAGCCTTATGGCTGAGCTGGCCATAAAAATAAATAAATAAACAAACAAAAGTTCTGAAACAAGAAAAAATGTATTTTAGTTCAGGCACCACAGCATCTCATTGCACAGATCTGACTCATTGTTATGCGCCTGTGTTCAGCCTTCCAAGAGCTGGGATTACAGGCACACGGCACCATGCCCAGGGTGGATCTAGCACAGTATGCTGAGGATGGAATCCTGGTCCCTGCACCAGTCTAAGTAGGTGCTTTATTCTGCTGAGTTACTTGTTTTGTTTTGTTTGTTTGTTGCTTATTTATTATTATTTTTTTCTTGCAGGATTGGGGTTCAAACTCATGACCTTGCACTTGCCAGTGAGGCAGTTGTGCCACACAGCTATCTCCCAGTCCCTCTTCTGAGTTATTTGATCGGCCCTACACGAAGAATATTTTCAGTTAGTTACCTTTCAATCTGGGAATGATTTTGCAGATGTTATGTATTTTTTTTTCACTTTATAGTTCACACTAGTTTTAGTTCAGCTTGTCAGATTCTATTTCTTAGTTGGAGAACTTAAAACACTAATATTACATACAGCTTTTGAAAAGTCTATAATAATTTTTACTGTATTTCTATTGTTTTCTTGGTGCTCAATTACTTTCTTACATTCTATATCTTCTCTTCCAGTGACATTTTGTACTTTGTCTTGGTGTGTCTTAGTTACTTTTTACTCGTTGCTGGGACAAATACCCAACACCCAAAATGAAGGAAGGAAAGGTTTATTTAGCTCATGGTTACTGGAGTTTTCAGTCCATATTTGGCTGGCCCAAGGCTGAGTGGAACAGGACAGAGAGCACCCAGTTCATGGCGGTGGAACAGCAGCAACATGATGGCAGAGGCAGCCAACCAAATAGGGCAGGAGAGAGAAACAGCTCTAGTCTGTCTCTTTGTCTCTCTTTATATTCCATTCAGGCTCTCCATCTCAGCCTCCACCTTAGGCTACACCCATAATCCCAGAGGTCCTTAGACCCATAATCCCATCAGTACTAAAACCCATAATTCCAGGGATCATGGATCAAGTCTCAAACTCTACAAGTCCCCACCCCCCTGACTCATGAGGCTTTGGGGAGGACAACTAAATATAAACCATAACATTCTGCCTCTGGATCCCCAAAGTCTCATACATATCCCTTTGTACAAAAGACATTTTGGTCCATATTGAAGAACTGCCAAAGTTCCAACAGTTACAGCATTGCGGAAAAGTCCAATTCCCAAGTCTCCTCCAAGATCCAAAATAAACTCTCAACAGTGAGCCCCTGTACAATAGAAGAGTTAAACATATCCAACATTCAAAGGCATAAGATAAACATTACAATTCCAAAAGTTGCAAGCAAGAGGGTAATACAAAACACTGGGACCAACGCATGTCCAAAATTCAGCAGGGTAAACATTAAATCCCATAGTTCCAACTGGAGCATCCAAAGCAGTCTGCACTGAGTTGTGAGCATCATGCAACTCTGCTCCTGTGGCACTCTTGGTGGTGATTCCCATGGCTTCTCTTTTAGGCTGGTTTTGTTCCCTCTTAGCATGATCCACGTTCCTGGCTTTTCCAAGCTTCTGGAGTTTCCACTAAACAGGATCCTCACACCCAGCTTTACACACTGCTCTCTCAGGAGCACACTGCCTGGACTCCCAGGCCTTCTTCTGAAATCGACGTGGAAGCTTTCTTAATCTCAGAATTCCCACATTCTGCATATGCCTATGTGGATAATGCCAAGGGTTGCTGCCAGCTGGAGCAGTAGCTGGGCTTTCTTCTGTCTTGGCTGAAGGGATCAAGGGACTAGATCGCTGTGCACTCTGACCCTGATTCCAAAAAACATATTCTCCATGCCAGCGCCATTCTAGAATCTGGTTTGGCCGCTGCTACCATTCTGGTATTTGGGTCTCTGTGACTTTCTTCTCAAGGCAAAGCCTCTCTCCCTTGCAAATCTGAGGCTGCAAAGGGCGGAGAGCTGCTGCCTCTTGTGATGCCCTCAGGCCATCTTTTTGATTCTATGGTTCCTTCCCAGCAATGTAGATCGTTTTAGCTCCATCTTTGCAGTCCACAGCTTTCCTGGTATTTCTTTTCTGGCCAAACTCAGATTTTAAATCACCCTTCTTAGCATTCTGCTCTGGATTTTCACCATAAATCTGGTTAAAAGCCACTAATGACAACCATGCCACCACTCCAATAGTTTGCTGCTTTGAAATGTCTCTTGAAAGATTAATCGGTCCGCCATGCTTAATCTCATTCTTAGGGAAAGTCTTTGGGCACAAGCATAATTCCAAAGACTTTTAGCCAATCCATAGCACAAATCATCTGGAGTCCAATGACCAATGCTGTCCTTTTTTCCAGCAGAAACCTCCTCAAGCTGGTCTTTTTAGGTAGGGCTTCTATCCATCTTCTGTTCTAAGCTCTGACCAGAATCACCCAAAGAGAACAGCCAAAGCCATTCCAGTGCTTTGCTTGTAGCCTACATCTCCAAACCTTTCCTATCTCTTCCCGTAAGCCATTTCCAAAAGCTTATAATTCACATTGTTAGGTATAGCCACAGCAGCAACCCCACTTCCCTGGTACCAAATTGTTTTAGTTACTTTTTATTCGTTGCTGGGACAAATACCCAACACCCAAAATGAATGAAGGAAAGGTTTATTTAGATCACAGTTCGTGGAGGTTTCTGTCCATATTCCGCTGGCCGAAGGCTGAGTGGAGCAGAGCAGAGAGCATAAAATTCATGGTGGTGGAACAGCAACAAAATGGTGGCAGAGGTAGCCAACCAAACAGGGCAGCAGAGCGGAGCAGACCTATTCTGTCTCTCTGTCTCTCTTTATATTTCATTCAGGCTCTCCATGTCAGCCTCCACCTTAGGCTACACCCATAATCCCAGAAGTCCTTAGACCCATAATCCCATCAGTACTAAAACCCATAATCCCAGGGGTCATGGATCAAATCTCAGACTCTACAAGTCCCCGCCCCCCTGACTTATGAGACTTGGATGGGGGACAACTAAAAATAAACCGTAACATGGTGACATAGTCACAGTTCTCATTTTCTATGTATAGGATTCCCTCATATACTTTCTGTCATGTTCACTTAAGCATCATAATTAAATTTGTCTTGGAAGGACTTCATTTCTCCTTGAATTTAAACGATTGCCTTGCTTACTAAATATTTTAGATTAGCTATTATTTTTCTTTCAGAACTATATGCATTTTTCAAACCCTCATGGTCATTAGAATTTCATTTGCTAAATATCTTCTGATAAGTTATATATTTTAAGTAATTTTGTGTTTCTCTCTAACCATGTTCAATCATCTTTCTTTGTTCTGAGTATGAATAACTTGATTGTAATATATTGGGGACAGATTATTGTATAGTTCTGTTCATTTGTGATTCTAAATGCCTCTAAAACCTGACTATACATCTCATAACACAAGTTTGGAAAATTTGGATGTGAATTCAGTTAGGTTTGTGTACAATTACAATTTATTTCCATACTCTTTTTTTCTTTTTTGTCTTTTTGAGACAAGGTCTTATTATGTAGTTCAGGCTGGCCTTGAACTCATTTGTGTAGCCCAGGCTGGTCTCTAACTCACACTGATCCCTCCTGCCTCATCATCCCAAGTGCTGGGATTAGAGGCATGTATGACCACGCCCAGCTATTTCTATGCTCTTCATGCAAGTGAGTTTACAATTGTTATTTTAAAGTTCTCCAACAGCCTTTAGATCATCTTTTCACTATTTATTACCTTTTTTATAACTAGTGACTATTCCATCCTTGTTTCCAATTACAAATATTTTGCAATTGATGTGTCCTGATGAAAATTTTCAGAACATCTATCTTCTTACTGAATTCGCATCTTATGTACTGGTTTTCTTCTTCAATCTATTAAGTGTTTCTTTGCTTTTCCTTAGCTCATTAATCAGTTTATTAGTGAACACATTCAACTGCTTATGTTGACCTTTTCTGATTACAATGACCATTTTAACTATTAATGTTAAAATTTTCCGTAGAATTTTATACATTCCAATTTTTATTGTGCTAGTTTTTAGATATTTTTCAACTTTTAGAGGCATCATTTTACCATGGTTTTTTTCATTATTTTTATATATTTTGTGTAGAGGTTGTTGTAGTACTTGGGACCAATATGTCCACCACTTGTTAAAGTTTGCTTCTTATAAACTTATTCTCTTTTTTTAAGCATGTACTTAGAACATAGCCACACAGAGGGTTACAAATAACTTCTTTGTCAGTTATAATTAAGTAAAGAAGCAAAACTTTCAATATATTATACACTTACTATAGTTGATTACGTCTGAGACACAAAATGATCTCATAAGCTGCAATGACTTTTTACCTTGAGCTGTGACCTGAGATTAGAATTCATTTTTTATAAATTGCTTTCATAGGATTCTTAAATTACTAAGGTGCATTAGTAAACAGAGACCACCTGAAATAAGAGACATTTTGAGACAGTAATTACGAGGTAATTTCTAAGGGAAATCTGGTTGAGCATGCATGTAACAAATATACCAATGATAATCACTGTAGTTTCCTAACTCCCATATTTATTTTCCTTTGTATAAATAGATATGCAGATTTCTAATCCAAATATTGTCAACATAGCATGGCCTGGCTGCTCACATGAAGGTTTCTTCTCTCTATATTTTTTGTTTTATAAACTTTGCCTATATTTATGCATAAATACCTGCATATCTTGTCTAACTTTGAAGACATAATAAAGGACAAGACATGGAGCTCTTTCTCATGACGTCAAGCCAGATAAGTATGCTGAGCTGTGAAAGGCTCAAATCAACAGCTTCTGGCAATGGAATTTCTGCTGATAACTCACTTCTATTACAGAATATTGCACTATGCATACAACTACTTTAACTTAGCTCAATGATAAGAAATATTTGTACCAATAGTCTTCAAAAGAGTTAACATGTTGTCATGTTCTATGTCGGTGCTGAAAGAAACAACGAGAAGACGCGATGAAGGTAACTCAGCGGACTCACTGAGAACTGTCTCTCTCAAAGTGAGCCCAGAATTCGACAAGCATCTCCATTTTACTTAGGTCACACAATAGAAAATTTACAGGGAGGAGAGGGGATCACCAACATCTTAAGTAAAGGTGGAGATATCAATCAGGATTAAGCTTTTCCACCTTTTTTAAATGCTAGTCTTCTAAGATCTCTAAGTAACAGATTACAACCCACCCTAAACTTTGTTTATTGTTCTTCCCTTCTTTAAGATGCTAGTTTCTAATCTCTACATTATCATGTCTGCATCTTGTACTCTGAACAACTTTTATGAAGACAACAATATGCATTGTATTAATTATGTGACTGCCAATCTAACGTGTTTTGAAACTGTCTCATTGTTATTTCTTATTAAAAGTAATAAAATTATTTAAAAAATCAGTTTCTACTGACATATTGCTACTCTGATTAGGCTCCCTGATCTCTTGCATGGTAAACTGAGATTCAGCAACCACACTGTCACTACCTTTGTCTCATATTAGGATTATGAGAATTCAAATTCCTTCTTCTCATGCCATGCTGCATTAATCTTTGTACTTGTAACTATTTTCGTGTATGCAACTATTTATCCTTCTATAAAGTGTCATTGTCTTCACTAGGATGTGTTTATCGAATTTCTTTCCTGTTTTCCTTTAGGCTTATTTGTAATTATGTGCCAATTTCTTTTACAAGGCTTCCTCATGGCTCTAGTCTCCTTTTCCACTTTATAGAATAACATTATTTTCAGTCAGAACATAGTATAATGATACCTCAGTTGACAACATTAATAAAATAATATATGGAGAGTGCTTCAAAATCATCATCTGTAATAAAATATCCATTAATTTCACTTCTTATAGCAATAAATTCTAAATTTATTATGAACATTTGTGTCTATCATAGAATTGCATTACTCTGTACATTAGAAAATTACCCACCCTTACCTTCATCCATTCGTTTTTAAGGGCAACATAATTCACACCAGTAAAGAAAGGCTTACTACACAGATCTGTAAATCAGGTATAATATGAGGACAGTGATGACAAAATTTTGTAGCTTTCAGTTGTACAAATAGCTCACTATAACACACATATCATAGGTTCAGCTCTACTGACTTAGGGTATAGATGGGTGACAATGGTTATTTACTTTTTCACTAAATGGAGATGTATTACTGAGCGTTTGTGCCCTTATTTCTACCATTTGTAAAGTTCCAGGTAGATGTTATTGCCTCACTTCTTGTATGAATGTTACAAAACTGGGGGCCCAGCAGAATGGCTCAGTGGTCTAAAGCACCTGCTTAGGAAAGCTTGGGTGGCTGCAGGGACCATGGTTCGATCCCTGGCACCACATGCTGTGCCAGCCCTGCCCTCAGGGCAGGCTGAGCTGGCCATAAAAATAAATAAATAAACAAACAAAAGTTCTGAAACAAGAAAAAAAAGAATGTTACAAAACTGAAATATGTTTAAATCCTAGAAACCTAACAGAAAAAAAAGACATTATCATTAGTAATAATACTGCCTAGTACAAGTGTAACTTGGGAAGTACAGGAAAATGGTCACAATATAGAAACATTATTTATAATACAAAACGTCAGCTAGGACTCTCTTGAAAAAAAGATAGGGAAATTATTGGAGGTATCTATACACAAGCATTAATTATGTTGTAGGAAAGTACTGATTTGTGATATTTATAAAATAGATCCAGCTGTAATGGTATGAGTAAAGTAGACCACACTGGGATCTTATTCCATAGCCTCTCTGTCCAAAAGCTCAGCATAGGCTACTTCACAGCTAATGTTTTTAGTCTGTTCTATCTTTTAACCACAAGATAAGAGTTTACATACCTTGCGTCAGTCCTACTTCTTTTCCCCGTACTGTCACCAACTTGATGTAATAAGCAAATAGATTCATCTTATTCTATTATCTTATTCCACAGCCAGGCATGGCCAATCAGATATTCAAAGTTTTAAAACTATCCAATTTAAGTTACTGCCTTTGATACTTTCTGTACTTCAGCTTGCTTCCTTTTTTTCCAGCAAACAGTTCAATATGAAGGTTGCAAACAACATCTTATGGCTCAGAATCTGCAGTGTTTAGCTATTCTTAGCAATCCAGCTTAATACATAAAACTTGTTTCCCTCCAAATCTCTAGAGTGCTGCTAGCACTTCACATGCTACCAGTGAAATAAAAATTTTCTACAAGCTTGACAATCATAAATAAATTAGAAGCCTTTCACCTGGGTGATTTTACATTTCTTGAGGTACTACATAACTACAACAATGGTTGTGGTGCTAAAATTGAGATTTGAAAAAACAAAACAAAGAGTTGAACTTTCTTGCACAAAATCGTTCGCACATGTTTTTTTTTTTTTTTTTTTCTACCAGCAAACATTTAAAGATATTATGTGAATAGGAATTTAAAGGCAACAATATTTCTCCAATTCAAGAGCTTAAAGAAATTAAACAGCATTTTGCAATCACAGGAAACTATTGTGTGCCCGTGCTCAAATAAAAACGTGACATTTTTTTCAATTGCTTATGAAAGATATGTAAAAAAAAAGTCTAAGAAAAGAAAAAAACTATCTTAGTCACTTTCTGTTACTAAAAGACACCGTGGACACACAAATTAAAGACAGAAAGTTTTGTGCTGTTTTACATTATTAGCCCATGATCAGTTAGATCTAAGGAAGAAAGAAGATAGCAGAGGGGCATGAACAATGAAAATCTCACATCACATCACTGTGACTAGGAAGCAGAAGGCAAAATATGAGATGAGAAGTAAAATACATCTTTGCAGAAAATTCCTCCAGTCTCAACTAAACAATACACATCACCTAATAGCAAGTTAGCTATAGCTCCTCCATGATTCAATGACCTCTGAAAAAACAATACATAGATATCAAGAACAGAGAAAGGTTTTCAACTAAAAAAGAGAACTACAGGAACTACAGGCAAATCTACATAATGAGTATATATGCAAAAATCCTCAATAAATTCCTAGCAAATAGACTACAACAAATCATTAAGAAGATTAGACACCATGACCGCAGAGGATTCAGCCCCAGGATGCAAGAATGGTATAACATACGCAAATCTATAAATACACTATATTGACAGAGCCAAATGCAAAAACCACATGATCATCTCAAATGATGCAGGAAAGACTTTTCACAAAGTCCAACAATCATTCATAAATGAAGTTCTACAGAAAATTGGAATAGACGGCCTCTCACTCAATCTGATAAAAGCCATGTATGACAATCTAACTGCTAAAAAAATCCTCTTTTAATTTGTTATTGTTATTAACTATTATTATTTACAATAGTTGCATAATGTTATCTTCATCATAA
This sequence comes from Myocastor coypus, assembly GCA_004027025.1. Classification (NCBI taxonomy): domain Eukaryota; kingdom Metazoa; phylum Chordata; class Mammalia; order Rodentia; family Myocastoridae; genus Myocastor; species Myocastor coypus. Next base: position 10,408 of record PVJA010010935.1, read on the forward strand.
TTGTTCAGAATACAAGATGCAGACATGATTTCTTGTCTAAACATCATTAGTACAGATCTTTCTTTTCATTGAACAAAGAGAAAGTAGCTGTATATTTAGGCCAATAGTCCATAACAATAGTGGACTGTCAGCTCATCTGGCATTATTGGGGGCTGTTGACTTGAGCTTTTACAACTCAGCATATTAATATGACTTTGCTTTTCATACTTAGTGGTTAGACTTTTCTGCTGTATGGTTAAGACAAAGGTAAAGCAAAACATATGTTACAAACAACATGTAACTTTTGTATCTGACAAGGTCAGTCAGGTCCCTTTAGTGTTAACCAGGGAACCATATACTGTGATTTGCAAAATTTTTGTCAGTATCAGCCATCTGGATGAATCACGGCCAATGCTTGACCATTTTGCTCTCTATGGAAGCCTGAAGAGAATGTTTTCTCTTTAGATAACTCTCCTTAGGCACACTATACGTCACTGATCACTTTGCTGTATGGCCTGTCTGCATTCCCCCCCAGAAGCGGAGAAGTGTTCCTTTTTCCCCACAGCATCTCCAAAATTTGTTGTTGGTTGATTTCTTTATGACAGCTATTCTTTCTGGAATGAGATGATGTCCTAGTGGTGTTTTAATTGCATTTCATGAATGGCTAGTGATGTGGAACATTTTTTCATGTATTTATTAGCTTTACTATTTCTTTCTATAAGAAGTGTGTGTTCATCTCAGATGCTCATTTCTGGATTGTGCCTTTAAATTTGGGGACTTTACTGCATTTCATTTATTTACAATCCCTGACTTTAAACTATACTATGAAGCTACTGTGATAAAATCTGCATAGTATTGGCAAAAAATAGACCACATAGTGAATGGAATAGATTAGAAGATGCAGAAACAGTGACAAATATAATCTGCCATCTTATCTTTGACAAGGGGCCAAATTTGTTTACTGGAACAAAGATAGCCTTTTTAACAAATGCTGATGGAAAAAGTGGTCTGTATAGGTTGAAAACTAAAACTAAATCTAGATCTCTCACCATGCAGTAAACTAACCTCAAAATGGATTAAAGATTCAAACATTAAAACAGAAATACTAAATCTCCTGGAAGAGAAAGTAGGTGGAAATCCTGAAGACATAGGGGTAGGTAAACAAAAATCAGTTTGCACAGGAAATACTTGAAAGAATTAAAAACTGGGACATCTTTTTCTTCAGAACTTTCTGAACATTAAAGGAAATACCAACAATATAAAAAGACAACCCACATATTTGGAAAAAATATTTAAGTAATAAGTAGTCAGACAAGGGTCTTTCTCTAGAATTTATAAAGAACTAAAAACATGAGGTCGTGAAGATAGCTCTGAGGCACGAGTGCCTGCCTGGCAAGTGCAAGTTTGTGAGTTCAAACCCTGGTTCCACAAAAACAACACAAAACAAAACAAAAAACTAAAAATCACAAGGGCTGTACAATTTAAAGATTTAATCCAATATGACTGTCTGATATCAACACATATTTCTCAGGGAAAGAAATACAAGGGGCAAATAAATACAGGAAAATATGCTCCATATTACTAGGTACTCATGAAAGACAAATTAAAGCAGCATTGAGATACCATCTTGACCCCAGAAGTGTAGCTATCCTAAGCCATTCAATGAACAACAAATGTTGGCGAGAGGCCTGGCAGGATGGCTCAGTGGTCTAAAGCGCCTGCTTAGGAAAGCTTAGGTGGCTTCAGGGACCGCGGTTCGATCCCTGGCACCACATGCTGTGCCAGCCCTGCCTTCAGGGCAGGCTGAGCCGGCCATAAAAAATAAATGAATAAACAAACAAAAGTTCTGAAACAAGAAATAAAATAAAATAAAATAAATTCTTTAAAAAAATGTTGGAGAGGCTGTGGAGAAATAAGAACCCTTCTCCCCTGATCGTGGGTATGTACACTGGTATAACCATTTTGGAAATCATTGTGAAGAATCCTCAAAAAACTAATACTGAAAATCCTATTCAATTCACCTATCCCAGTCTTAGTAATTTTCCCAAAAGAACTGAAAATAATATATCATAGTAATATATGTGCACTTATGTTTATACTACATATTTACTACAAATTGTATTAACCAAATTTTTGAAACAAAATGGATGTCGCCTGAGGAATGGGCAAATGAGATGTGATATTTTTGTACAATGGAATATTACTCAGCTATAAATAATAAACTTGAAGCCTACATAAGAAAGTGGACGCAACTTGAAGTTATACTCATAAGAGAAATAAGCCAGACCCACGTTTGTAAATATCATACAGCCTCCCTAGTGTAAGAACTCAAAAGAAAGAGAGAGGAGAAAAGACAGGAAATATGGCATGGGCAAAACCATACATTTATGTAAACAAGATGGTTAAAGCAATGGTCTTTAGAATTTTAATGAGGTTTTTGAAACTACCACTTAATGGGTAGAATTTTTAAGGTGATTAACTCTATATGCTGATATCTGTGAACTAAGAAACTACAATGAGTTCAGCAATGTGTCCTAAAACCATGCTTAAAATTTCTGTCATTTTGATCTAAATGTGTACTTCTTCTAATGTCATATCAACTATTGTTATATGCTCTTTAAAATAAATGTTTGAAAAAAACATAATAAAGCAGAGAGATAAGAACTGTCATAGGATTGTCCTGCTACACTGTTGTATATGGCTTGATCTCTAAATTTTTGTGTAAAAATGTATAACTGTTTTTGTCATATCCTATTGGTATTTAAAGTTTAGAATACCCTTGGTTGTTGGAAAATAGTGTTTCCATTTTTTGTCTAAGGCATTTGATAACTAGCCACATAACGATGTTAAGCTTAACTGTCTCTGTTACAGGGAAATAATATCATTAAGCTTCTCTTTTGGATGTTTAACAACTAAAGTTTTCAGACCAAATATTAGAGAGATAGGTGGACTACAAGGTTAGCCAGTATTTTGTTCCTAGTCTTTCACGGTCAGTGAGGACTTAGGACATAAGAGAACGTCTTCTGTGGCATCTTGTAACTAAGTGGTGTCCCAAATTTTCTGATCAAGGAGATTATGGTACCACAGAGGAAAGTGATCAATGATGTATAGTGTTCCTAAGGAGAGTCACTGAAATAGAAAAAATAAATAGTCTGAAGGTTTCACAGAAAGAAAAATATTGTAGCAATGCCTATGACTCATCCAGATGGCTGACACTTATAAAAGATGTACAAGGTGCGGAACATGGTTTAAGGGTAAATCCTGAAGGGATTTGATTGTGCTTGTCAAATAAGAAAAGTTAATTTTTTAGTTATATAGGTCTTCCTTTAACTTGGTGTTAGCCACCTTGTAGAAAAGTATAACCATAAGGTATAAAATGTACCACTTTATTAATATGCTGAGTTGCAAAAGACTCAAGTCAACCAATTCTGACAGTTGCCAATTGTGCTGATAACTTATTACTATTATGGCAAATTGGACTATATTGTGTTATTTTGCTGAATTAAAGTATATGCAATCTTTACATTTGATTCAGGTATGAAAAGATTCTTTAAAGCCTTCTGCAAAAACAGCTTCTCCAACTGCAATGGAATACCCTTATCAGACAAAACAAAACAAAACAAAACAAAACCCCGAAATATTGGGCATCACAATTTTGGAATTAGATCAAATGTGTATAAGTGGGACTAGACCCAGTGCCTAAAGCAAACAAGTTGTCTCACTCCTGAGTAAACACCCTGTCTGGTTAAGGTCAAATAGTAGTCACTAGGCAACCTAGATAGTAACCATGTTACTAACTTTGCAAAAGTGTAAATAAAGGACTGTTTTGTTGTGAAAGAAAGAAGGAAAGAAAGAAATATATACAAGATAGTTAGGATATACACATAGCTACTTGCTCTTAGTTCATTGAGAAGAAAGGCTCATACTAATATCATTATTTTCTTGGGTTGGAGATGGTTCATTTTTTAAAATTTTATTTTTGTCTTTTTATACATTCATTACTTTTAATAACAGATAACAATGTAACAGTTTCCAAACAAGTTAGCAATAAATTCCCAATAATTGATACAATACATATTGCTGACCTTATAGTAATTATATAGATCACAGGATGTTGACATGATAATTTTTTCTAATCATTGTTTATACAAAAAATTTCTTCTCATTGAACTAAGTGAAAGTGCTAATATTATTTAGACAAGATATAATGTCTGTATTTTGTCTTCTGAATAACTACTATGAAGATAATAATGTGAAATGTATTAATTATTATAACTGTCCTAACATTTTGAAACTTTTTCACTGCTAATTTACCTTGTTGTCACTAAAAGAATAAAAAAATCCATATATAAGTTAAAGATACCTTTGCAAGACATTTTCAATAGAAGAATGGAACCCTCTTCTCAACATTATCAACTAGGTGAATTGAACTTTATGTTGAAAATTATTATCCTGTCCAATCACAGTTATTTCATATAAGGGAAAAATAATGAGGTTAACATGTATGAAATCTTGCCTAGTGTGGTTACCACCAACAATGGCATCAACTACAGCCTAGTTACTGACAAATTGTGATGACTATTCACCTGATAACTAACCATAGGTGAAGTCTCTATAATTGTATGATAAAATGCAACATACACCAGAAAAGTTTTTATTATGATTTTCTACTTACCAGAGTAATTTTACTCTGCTAATAGCAGTGGCAGGACAGAAAGATGGATGAGGTCAAATATAGAAAAAAATATGAGCATTAAGAATTGCAATTGTAAAAGAAAATTACAAGTAACAATACGAGAAAATACACACAATTAGACAGCATTAATAAGTAGAGCATAAGATATACAATTTGATAGTCTGATATAAATTTATATTTCTAAAAGAAATATCACACATTTATAATAGAGATCCTTAACAAACAATAATAAATGTAAACATAAAAACAGTAATAAAAGGTCTCCAGTACAAGAAAATCCAAGAAAAAAATCTTTCCGATGAATGATCTAACCATATATATGAAAAGCACAGTGAATATCATATTGAATGGGAAAAAATGAACCTTCTTTAAAAATCTGAACAAAAAATAAAAACAAGATGTTATTGCTTCCAGCCATACTTGAAAATCTGGCAAGGTCAATTAGGGATGGAAAATGTGCAGCATAAGTACAACATTATGCTTTTTTAAAATATGGAAATGAGGCTGGGGAGATAGCTCTGTGGCACAAGTGCCTGCCTGGCAAGTACAAAGTCATGAATTTGAATCCAGCCCCACTAAAAAAGTAAATAAATAAATAAATAAATAAATAAATAAATAAATAAAACATGGAAGTAGAGATATAGCTCAGTAACCTAAGAGTCTGCCTGGCAAGTGCAATGCCCTAGTTCAATTCCTGGTAACCAGGCCGGGCATGATGGCGCACACCTATAATCCCAGCACTCGGGAGGCTGAGGCAGGAGGATTGGTGTGAGTTTGAGACCAGCCTGGGCTGCACAACTGAGCTCAAGGCCAGCCTGAACTCCATAGCGAGACTCTGTCTCAAAAGACAAACAAACAAACAAACAAACAAACAAACAAAAAACCCAACAACAACTTGGTAACCAAAACAAAAAAAAAATAAGTATATAATACATATGGTATGCTTGTTTACACAGAATAATATAAATGCAGCCTGCATGTACTCATGTATACTGAATATATTCTACAAAATCATTTTTATGTTTTATGTTTAGTTGTCCCCTCAAAGCCTCATGCAAGCATAGAGTGTGGCTTCTATAGATTGAGACTTGACTCATGAGGCACTGGAATGATCTGTTTTAGTACTGATGGGATTATCAGTCTGAGTAGGGCTGGGACTATGGGTGTGTTCTAGGGTGGATATCCTAAGGCAGAGAGCCTGATAGGAATATAAAGAGAGACAGACTAGAGCGGTTGCTCTCTGCTGCACTGTGTGGTTGGCTACCTCTGCCACCATTTTGTTGCTGTTCTGCCGCCATGAACTGGATGCTCTCTGTCCTGCTCCACTCAGACTTCGCCAGCAGAATATGTGCTGAAAATTCCATGAACGGTAAGCTAAACAAACCTTTCCTTCCTTCATTTTGAGTGTCAAGTATTTGTCCCACAATGAGAAAAAGTAACTAAGACATACATTATAAGAAAAGAAAATATTTTCACAAATGCAGATGGGAAAACTGAATAATCACATTTAAAACATTGAAATTAGGTCCTTACAATTAATTTTACACTAAAAAAACAATCAAAATGTATATTTTGTTAGTATCAATACCAATAAATGTGATTCCATTAAAGTGAAAATCTGCACATCAAAAATGTAACCAATAGAGCAAATAGTTTCTAATGAATAGGAAAAATTTTTTTAAAAAGAATATACATTTTAGCAAGAAAGAAATAAAAATGCAACAGTGTCAAAACAGATAAGTAGGACAGTTACAATAATTAATACATTGCATTCAGTTGTTTTCATATTAGTTATTCAGAGTATAAGATGCAGACATAACTTTTCTAAACAGTATTAGTACAAATCTTAACTTTTCTTCTCATTAAACTAAGAGAAAGTAGCTATATATATAGTACAATAGTGCATAAGAGTAGTGGGTTATCAGCAGAACTGACAATGTGGGAAGCTGTTGACTTGAGCCTTTTACAGCTCCAATATATTCATAATGATTTATTTTTTATACCTCGTGGTTAGAGTTTCTACTGGATGGTTAAGACCAAGCTAAAGCAAGACCTTTATAACAAAAAATGTAACTTTTATGTCTGACAAGACCAGTGAAATGCCTTACGATTTATCCTGAAACTGTGTACAGTGTTTTGTAATACTTTTGTCAGTGTCACCCATCTGGATGAGTCACAGCCATAGTTTGACTAATGTACTCTCTGTCAAAGCCTGACATTATTTTCTCTCTCTAGGCGACACTCTTTAGGTACAGTGTACATTGTTGAACCCTTTTCTCTGTAGCCCCATAATCGTGAACCAAAAATTTGGGACACCACTGAATTATAGGATGTTATAGTACAGGTCCTGTTATGTCCTGAGTCCACAGTGACCTTGAAGGCCTAGGGCCAAAATATTGGCTATCCTATAGCACTTCTTTCTTTCTAATATTTTAGTCTGTAAACTTGTTAACCCTCCAAAATATAAGCTTGGTGATAATACCCTTTAACATGTGCACTTGAGCATATCACTATATTTCTGAATAACAAATGCCTTAATCTTTACCTGAGAGCAAGTGTAACAGTAACTAATAGGACATTAGAAGCAGTATGCATTTAGAATTCCAGAATGACAGGTATTCCAGGCATGGTTTTAGTATTATATATTATTATCCTCAGTGTAGTTGCTTAGTTCAAGGATAAGTATGCTTAACTAGTTTTCTTTAAAATTTTTATTTCTTTTTTTTTTTTTTTTTTGTATTTTAGAGAAGGGTCTGCAGGATATTCAGTGTGTCACTACTGTATCGGACTAATAGTGATCCACCTGTTTACAGCCTCCCAAGGGCTGAGATAACAGGCGTGTGCCACCATGCCCACTCTTAATTGCAGTCTCAGCATGCCTTGGGGTTGGGCTAGCATGGTAGGGCCAGGGATTGAATCCTGGGCTCCCTGCGTCTCTGTTGTAAATGCTTTAATCCACTGAACCATTTAGCCAGCCCTACATTTGCATTTTTATGAATGATGAATAATATGAAAATTTTTCCATAATTTATTTTCTATTTGTATTTCTTTAGCTGAGAAATATGTATAAGGGTGTATACAACCCCTATTCATTTAAACTGTGTGTTTATTTCATTGCAGGAATATAAGGGAATGTGGATTTTTGTTGTTGCTGCTGTTGTTACTGCGGACTGAAATCAGGACATTGTGCTTGCCAGACAAGTGCTTATTCTACTGAGCAATCTCCCCGACCTGAAAGGTGGATATTTGGATATGCTAGTCTTAAAAATTCTGATTACACATTGAATTAAGATGAGATACAACTAACATATTCTGTGAATATTTAAATTTTAATGATTGTTAAAGTAAGACACATTACTGTTAGTTCCTTTCACTTTGACAAAAATTAGCTCATCATTTTTAGACATTTTTCTGAAATAGTTCTGGAAGGTCTGTATCTTTAATACCTAAAGTGGTGTGATTAAAATATGAAGATTATTACTGACTGGCATCCAATCGACAATGAGCCATGTAAAAACCACTACATTGTGTACTTATCCACACTCATTATTTCATCTCTTATCATGCAAATTGGGATTTTTACTTATAGTGAAAATCACTATGAAAGGTAAAAGATTTCAATTGTTTCAAGAAAATATGACACCCACAAGAGCATGACTGCAGACTCAAAACATATATCCAGAGGTAACTTTGTAAAATAAAAATGATGAGACAAATTTTGTTGAAATGAGGAGTGGAGTTTTAGGGGAATATTGATGGCAATGTTATTATAGCTATAATAACCTTTATTTAATTTTAAAGTTTCACCATGTATTCTTCTCATACTTCACACATTTTTGCACTAGTAGTATTCATTATTATTGGAAATTTCTGTTCAGAAAAAAATGTCATATATATATATATATATATATATATATATATATATATATATATCTTGGAAATGTATACTTCAAAGTTCAATGAATGTATAAACATTATGGTTTGATAATATGCAAGGAATTATTTAAATTAGTTTTCATGTTTTGTGAGTTAGTTGTGGTCTATTTTGGAGAACACCCCTTGTGCATTTGAGAAGTATATGTATTCCAATGTTGTGGGTGCAACATTGTTTACACATTGATTAGTCATTCTTTTGTTCAAGAGCTTGGGCTTTTCTAAAGTTTAATTGTTCGTCTTGTTGAGTTGATCTATTTGAGGTTACCTATTATAACTGTGTAAGTGTTGCTTTTTGATGTATTTAGTACAGGGTCTGCAGGGTCTCACTACACTGACCGGGCTCATAGTTATCTTCCTGTTTTCAGCTTTCCAAATGCTGTGATCAAAGAAGCATGCCACCAGGCCCAACCTCAATCCACTGTCTCAGTGCACCCTATGGTAGGACTGGCACAGCACACCAGGGATCAAAACCCAAACCCTGTGCCTCCTTAAGCAGGCTGTTTAGTCCACTGAGCTATCTGTTCATCCCATAGTGCTTCTTGGACTTTCCATGTCTGTTAATATTTTATGTAGTTCAGTTCAATGGTATTTGGTATGTATGCATTTAAGGTTATTATCTGTTCCCCTTAGAATGCTTCCTTTATAAGGAATTAGAGACCCTTTTTTTCTTCATAATTGGTTGTTCCTTGAAATATACTTTTTCTGCAAATAGAATAGCTACCTATGATTTGTCTAGATTAATTTCACAATGGAGTGCTGTTTACCATACTTTGACTTTTAGTCTATCAGTTTCTTTTTAGTTACATGTGTTTCATGCATGCAGCACTTAGTTGGATCTTCTTTCTTAATGTATTCTTCCAGTCTGTTTCTTTAGACTAGGAATTGAAAGCATTAGCATTGACAGTGATAATAGGTATGTATTGGCTTGTTCTTGCAATGTTAGCTTTCTATTATTGCTTCCCTTTGATGTCCTCTGCATAATTTTTTGCTTTGTCTGATGGATGCATGTTGTTCAGGTTTATGGACTTGTAGTCCTTATTTTCTCTTTCTATAATGTCCTTCAGAATGTTATGGAGTGCTGGTTTCGTGTTTGTGTATTTCCTCATATGTTCTTTGTCATAGATATTTTTAAGTTATTCTTCATTATTCCATCTAGAAACTGCTAGATGAATTTCTAATGTTTTATTTAATGCTCATTAAGCACAGTCTTGTCTTTTATATTGGGGATTCTGTCCTTACATTGGTTCATTATGCTGCATACAAGTTCAATGGAATTTTCAGTCTCCTAGATGCCTGTCTGCATCTCTCATGGATTAAATTTTTTTCCTGCGTGGGATATAAATGGCTTTTATCAATATTCTTATTACTTATATTTCTTGTCTGTACTGGCTCTAGAGTCACTGTGCATGTCTTTCATTATAGTTGCCATCTCTACAGTTAACTAAGAAGTTATCTCTAATTGATTTTTCTAGAGCCTTTGCATCTCTTAAATACTACCCCTGCCATATATTTAGGTTCCAGGTGGGTGGCTTTTGATTGGATGATTTACCTTTTGGGTGTGTCAGTTCACTGTTTCTTGGGTTCACTATTGTTATTGTTGAGTTGGATATCTGTGGTTGCACCTTGTTTTGAGAGTCTTCTAATTTTATATCTTTTTAGTTTAATTTTTGTGTTTCTACTTGTAAATTTTCTATTGTAAATAGTGATTTTTTTTTTGCCAGCTAGTATTTTCAACCCTTAGGAAATGATTACATCTCAGAGTTGACTTCCAGGTTCTGCTGGGTTTTGGGTTTTGAATATGTTGCAAGATCCTACCTCTTCAATTTACTGGGCATCAGGAATTGCTATTTGGCAGAGTTTGTGGTTCTTTGGTTCTGGCCTATAGTATTTCTTATGACCCTTAGGCAATATCAGTCATGGCTTACCAGGAAATACAGCTGGTTATAGTAATTATGCTCCTTTAGCTGGAGTGATATAATCAGCAATAACAACAAGATCAAATGCTACATAGAAAATGCCAACCTGTAGTAATTGATAATTTGCCACCTTTAACCATATGAACCTGATCTGTGTTATAAAACAAAATCTAAAGCAAACGGGTAAGTGTTAGTCATTAAATAAGCCATCAATATGGCCATTTTACCCTAATGGGAGAAAATTTTCAAAGGATTATGAAGAAAATAGAGAAATAAAAGAAAAAGAATAGCTTAGAAGCAACGCTGGAGGAGAAAATAGAGCATTAATACTTTGGGAAATGTGCAGAAGACATGAGTAAAAGAGAAAGAAGAAAAAAAAAAAAAACAAGAACAGAACAACATCAACCGCAAAAATTCCCTGGAAACCATATTCACAGTAATATGAAAGCAAAAACTATGAAACAAAACAATTGGAGAGAAAGTAAATAAAATGAATATAATAAGAAAAGAAAAAATGTTCATTTAAAGTGTATCTGTGTTATTACTGGTAAACAACAGGGCCTCATTGAGTTCAGAGCTAAGTCAGTCAATTCCAGCAAGCCAGCAGCAGCTCATCTCAAGGTTTGAAGGTGATCCCAGTGAACCCCCACCCTGATTTCTTCTAGTTCCAGCTGGTCTTCACTGTGAGGCTTGAAACATACCCACTAAACCCATTGTAATCCAAGTGCCTGCTGTTGAGTTAGTTTGGCGAAAGCCACAAGGTGGAGCTAGCAGCTACCCTATGTCCCAAGCTCATTAAATCTGACTCCAAAATGGCTTTGGCCCAAGTGCCCTTTATTGCAAGGCTAATCAGGACAACTCTTAGCCACTATAATCTGTTGTGTCACCTGCTGCATACCACTGTTGCAGTTCTCATGGAGGCCTCTGGGGTTGTCAGTGGTCACTGTGATTGCACAGTTTTAACTTGCCCTTCCCATGCAATGAGTGACTCTGGGCTCATTGAGAAAGTGCCACCCGCCTCCCTTTTCTTTGTCGAAGTTTCTCTCTTCACTGTCCCTGTGGATTTTAATTATTTTTTGTTTTGTTTTGTCTTTGTTTTTCAGATATTTCCTGGGCCCAGAGGACTCACTTTCCTCCTTCCTTTTTTCTCTTTATTATATTCCAGTGTTTGGAAACCTAATTTCAGAAGAGTATTGCTATACTGTTCACCACTCTGCTATCTTCCCAGAAGTACAAGACAAATGTTGTCAAAATCGAAGGAGGCAAAAAGAAGATGAACAAATAGTGACCAAACAAAACAATTGTTTGCACATTGCAAAGAGGACTAACAGACATAAGACAATTTTTTAAAAATAAAATCCAAATCCACTCTGACATATTTGACCAAATTGAATTATAATAACTCCTTTAAAATGTTTAAGCTTGTAATAATATGTAGACTCAGAAATTTTTGTAGATTAACTAATAGAACTCATAATAAGAATTAGAGAGCCGGGCGTGGTGGCACATGTCTATAATTCCAGCACTTGTGAGGCTGAGGCAGGAGGATCTCTGTGAGTTTGAGACCAGCCTGGACTCCAAAACTGAGCTGAAGGTCAGTCTGAACTGCATAGCAAGACCCTGTCTCAAACAAACAAACAAACAAACAAACAAACAACAAAAAAAAAAGAATTAGAAGGAATAAAACCTTTAACTATAAGCAATATTTTTGTTTCTATTATGTATTAAGAACTTTGTCTAGTATTACTATATGCAGTGTGTCAATTGTTAAAAAAATTAATGTTTATTTATTGAAACTATTAATGTTTAATCATTTGATCAATCTTATATACCTATACCTATTAATCTAAACTGATCCGATGATGAAAATATGTAATATAACCATTGTTATTTTTCTGGTTTTGAAATTCTGTACTATATGTACTCTTACTTGAAAAAAAATCAAAGCCTCCTTTTTAAAACTCATTGTTAACTTTATTAAAAATCAATAGTCATTGTATAGCAAATTAAAAATTATAGGCAAATAAAAAAAGAACTTTTCCTACTTCATTTTCTATTCCAAGATTCCCAATCACTTTTACATCTTTTGTCATTTAAAAAGACCTTTTTTTACTTTTTAACCTGTGCATGATCTCTCTATAAGAGTTAATATAATGTAGGTTAATATTACATCTTGACAAACTTGTAGATGATACTTGGGACATTGTTGTGGCTCTAGCTCCCTAATTATTTCTTTGTCCTAGCTCCAGCAAGGGCCAAGGCCTACCCCCTAGCTTCATGAACACCCAGTACCATTGAAGCATATTTTTTTCTGTTGCTGAATGAGAAATCTACAGATCTCTCGTGTGCTGGTAGGGTCAGAGGTTCATGTTACCATGCCTATAGAGTTCAATCATTGGTGGCCAATACTGCTACCATTTGATAATGCAAGAGTGGAAATCTTGATTAAATGAAAGGATGGGTACAAGGTTGCCATGTGTACAGGTTTTTGGAACCCTGAGAATTAGACAGCAAGGTGCCCAGGGCCACAGAGGCAAGCAGGCCTTACGCTTTTGTCTCATGGTGGCTCTGGGAGCCAATGATTTGCCACTTGACATGTAACTAGTGTGTATTTTAAACCTTCCAAAATGATTGAAATGGTGTTCTTATGAAACAGGCGCTTGGGTTATTTATATTTCTCCCAGCAGCTTAAACTCACAACTTTGATGTTACTAGTACATGTATTAGTCTCTGAAAATTTGAAGATGTAGGATTAGGAGTTTTTTGTAATTTTTGTCTGACCCTGGATCTCTCCTTATAGCTGGCAGTGCAGTGGGATCTTCTATTCGTGGATGTCCATGTGGAGTTCTTCAGGTTGTTCAGCTCGTTTGTTTCATTTTTCCTCTTGGCTACACATTTCTCCTTTTTTTTTCTGAAATAGAAACTTTGTGTGTATTAACACTTTAATTCCAAGTTGCCACGATCTCAGAAGAACCCATTTGTTATTTGTCATATTATCACTTAAAAACTTCTAATTTTTGTTGGTATATGAACCTCTGAGTGCTGTAACAAATTTTTCTCCATATTTTCCTCCTGGATAGCAAATGCTTATTCATGGTGGTGAATTGTGAATAGTTTCACATTTTTACATTTTATTTCTTTTTTCTTTGTCTTTTTGAGACAGGGTCTCGTTATGCAGTTCAGGCTGGCCTTGAGCTCAGTTTTATAGCCCAGGCTGGTCTTGAACTCGCACTGATCCTCCTGCCTCAGCCTCCCGAGTGCTGGGATTACAGGCGTGCGCTGTATTTTATTTCTTCAAATATTTCTGTTCTAATTTTTGCAAAGTCCTTCTTACTTCCTTGTGAAATACTCACTCCCATTATATGCAAATTATCTCTCATTTCGTAAAACTAGCTGTCCCTGTGCTTGTGTAGCAATTATAGTGAGCAGATGAGGCTCTAGTTCCTAGAGTTGGAGTTAAACAAAAGTATCAAATAAAATGCAAAGAAATTACAATAAAGACAAAATGAAGATATGTTTTTTTTTGCAGTCCAGAAAGGGCAGAAATCTCTTGAAACTAAGGCAAAGATTTCTATAGTCAGCCAGTATTTATTGAATTTCAAACAAATGTGGATGGCATGAAAGAAAGTGAAGGAAGATGAAATGCACCCTGAAAAGTAAAAAAGACATTCTTAGGAAATTAATTTTATCAATTAGGAGTCCTGTCTTACCTCAAAGGTTGGCATTTTATTACTCTAGAATAAAGACTTACCCAAATCTTCTTAGATGAAGCCTTATCTTGTCTTCAGAGACTATTAATCCAGAAGGTACTGGAGTCAGCAACTTAATACTTTCTCAGACTAGTTTCCACTACATGTGCATAAAATCAAAATCAATGGGAAAAATGATGTCTTCCTTTTATGAAAATTAAAAATTCTTCTGCAAAATACCACGTACAGCAAAAACAAGAAATAAATAGGAAGAAAGTCCTTGTAAATTATACACTCAGAAAAGGTCAATATCTATAATAATAAAGGATCATAAGAGGCAGCAACAGAAAAGCTAATACCTAGATAAAACAATACTAATTAGAGGAAATGGGTGTAATGAAACTGTTCCAGGGGGCTGGGGAGATAGCTCTGTGGGGGCTGGGGAGATAGCTCTGTGGCACAAGTGCCTGCCTGGCGAGTGCAAGGTGGTGAGTTCAAACCCCAGCTCCACAAAAAAAAAAAAAAAAAAAAAAGAAACTGTTCCAAAAAATGCTATAATGAAGATGATGAAAAAGCTTGAGACACAGTGTTTATTTTCATTCCCCATTTTTAAATCAAAAGTTAAATCTTGAATAAGATAGTATAACAGAATGACTAAATCGTATTTTGAGTGGTAGCAAAACCACCCACTTAGTAGAACACAGAATAAAAACAGCTATCATTATCCCTTGTGGAAATGAAATAATTTATTTCCACTATAAAATTCTTGAATAGTTCATTGTAAAATTAACTACATGTTTGCCACATGACGCAATTATTCTAGTTTTGAGATTTTAGCTGGAAATGAAACATATATTAATGAAAAAGTATGAAAAATTGCATAAAATCCATATTAAAATCACAAAAACTAAATCAATGAAACTTTCCATTAAGCTGTGAATATATTGAATTTTCTATGCACATACATATATTTTGCACACATATATACATGCATTATTACATAATATAAGTGGAGAACAAAAGAGAAAAACATTTAATTTAAAATGTTGAATGTATATCTTTGCATGAAACTCAAGTAAACAGCATGCTGAGGGAAAGACAACAATACAAAGATATGTATAGAAAGATAAATTTGCAACAATATAATGTCAATGATTGTCAGAGTTCAGAATTGAAAGAAAAGCACCATTAAGTATTATGTTTTGTCAACCTGGAAACTGCACTCTGTTTTTTAAAAAATATTTTACCTAGTTGAAACAATGAAAAAGCTTAGTGTAGTGATGCACACCTGTAATTGCAGCACTCGGGAGGCTGAGGCAGGAGGATCACTGCGAGTTTGAGACCAGCCTGGGCTACAAAAGTGAGCACAAGGCCAGACTGAACTGCATAGTGAGACCCTGTCTCAAAAAAGACAAAAAAAAAAGAAGAAAAGAAACTATGAAAAATTTCTGCAGCAATTAAAACTAATTATGCTTGGGAGAAGTAATATTATCTTCCCTTAAAATAAACACCAGCCAAATACAGCTTCAGCTACACTGAAAGATGTAAAAAAAAAAGATATAAATAAAATCAAAAATACCAAAACACAAAACCCAAAACTCTTCTGCCATCATGGGGATGCAAAAGGAAATTTTTAGCTGTTTGTATTTGAAATGGTGGTTATGTATTTACAAATGAGTAAACAGTATGGTAGCGTACTACAAAATAAAAATAAATAGAGAATAAGGAGAAAGTTTTAGTTTTCTTATTTTAAGAAAGGACAAAAGAGGATCATATAAGAAATACATTTTATTGGAGATATCAGAATCAAAACTCAGTTCCTTTTCACTATATCAAAATGTACTTGCTTATTGCATAGTAGCACACATCTCATTGTTCTTGATGTAGATATTTAATGAAAACTATGGTTTGTGTCACATGTATGATGAAGTTGTCTGACAAAGTAGAAATGAATTCATGGCTAATCTTTTGAATCATTATTTGTATTCTACATACCCTTTGACAGATATCACACAATGCTGTATGAATTATTTTTTGATTAAAACGTTTAGGGATGAGTCCCTGTCCAGAATGCAATAAGAATGCATTGATGAGGTGAAATTTAGGCAAGTGAGATATAATGGAAAGGTGGTATGGTCATTTTTAAGTCAATATGAGTAATACCAGATTTAAGAAAATTAGTATTATGTCTAATAGAGTGTAGAGCAGGAAAAAAAGAGCAGTGGTTTGTTTTATAATTTTCAGTGTATTAAGAATCAATTACAGTCTTATGAAGACTTTTTGTTAATAATTCTAACAGTTAAATATACCACTTGTACTATAATCAATTATATATTTTATTGAAATAATGTAATATCTCAAGCCATAGAAATGGCTACAATACCCCCGAGCCATTACAGAAGTAGGTATACTTTCCAGGCTTGGAATTCATCTGTGAGTGCTTCCTTTGCATGAGTTTCTTTGGTTTTTTCTTTTGGATATTCAACCTATTCAATCAATTTTGCATTTTGTTTTAGGAATGAAATATCATTTTTTGTCTATTGTAAAATATGTTTTTGCACTTTTTTGTTTTCAGGTTGATCTTAAAAACACTTTGTAGCTCAAGTTGGACTTGAACTCATGGCTATTTATCTGCATCAGGCTCCCACCAGGCTACATATAAATTAGCTTTTGTATCTTTTTTGTAATATTGAAGAAGTTTAATGCTTTACTACATAAATATAGCTTTTTTCATAGAAGGTATTAAATCAACTTTAATTTTGATTGTACCTTATTTTATATCTTTACCCTTGATTAGTTTTTAGCCCTACCCTCATTACATTTGTCTAACTTCAGCAATTTTATGTATTGACACTGAAGTGAATTTTTTCAGTGACCTTCCCTTTATTTACTTGTCACTCACTATAAATTAGACAGCAACTGAACCATGTGCAGGTTCAGTTATTGTAATTTGGGTCTTTTTTTTTTTTTTGTACTTTAGGGTAGGGAACAGTCTACAGGCTATTCATTACTAGATGGGACTCATAGTGATTCAGTTGCTTCCGACCACCCAAGAGCTGGGATTACAGGTGCACACCACCACAGCCTCTATCAATTGCAGTCTCAGTGTGACCTACAGATGGGACTGGCATGGCAGGCCCCGGAGATTGAACTCCGAGACCCTGCAATTACCTGAAGGGACTTTAATCCACTGAGCTATTTGGCCACCTCAGTGTGGACTTTTAGGAGACATTTTATCATTTTACACCTAAATCATAAGAAATATTTTATAGGAAGACCAAGAGTGGTGGTGCATGCCTGTAAGCCCATCACTGGGGAGGCTGAAAACAAGAGGACCACTGCAAGTCTGAGTTGCATTGTGAGACCCTGTACCAAATACATAAAAAAAGATGACCAAAGTCATTCTGATGTGGTTGGATGCTCTAACTGTCTCTAGATAAAGGATGCTCTGCATGATATATTTCTGGATTTTACTTTAAAAGCCAAATAGAAAAATATCATAGTACATTTGGGTTGTTACTGATGCTTTCCAAAGCTGTCTCTGAACTCAACTTGTTTTACTTGTTCCAGTCCTGCATATTTAATTTATTTCTCAGGTCATTACATTTTTCCTGTTTTATTTTTAAAAGTCAACGTCTTTATTTTATTATCAAAGCTCAAAATAGTTGCAAAGATCCAATGGGTGCAGCTACTGAGTAGTGAAATCCTTTTCACACTCACTGATTCTTCCATACCCACACCTTCATTAACTCTCATATGCATAATAAAAGTCATCAAAGTGACCTCATAGCCTTTGTCAACCTGTACTTCACTCAATGAGCTCATATGCTTCTAAAATATTCTTAGTAAATAATCACATGAATTATATTTATCTTTCTCTGAATTAAAAACCTGTAATCCTTCCCGCATCCCAAATAAGTACATGATATTTTTTGCAGCATTCAAAACTCTAGTCTCCATGATTTCTTTCCATTTTAAATAAATTGGACTGCTTGGTACATTCTCAATGAATATCCTCTGTGACAGCATCATTGTCTACTACCTGTATGCCTCTTTCCCAATCTGTTTAAATTCTTGAAATTGTTCAAAGTGCTCATGAAATGGCACTTTCTCCATCATACTCTTTCACATCTATGTAGAATTACTATCGCCCTTGAGTCCTCAGATATTTTTCGAGTTTTACTTTGTTTTCAACTATTTCAAATGGAAAAGAAAATGATCATAATATAATCTTGAAGAAGATATACTGAATGTTACAAAAATGTGTCTGTTGCAGAATACAGCATGAAGAGACTGTATACTTAATGCACAACCTTTTAATTTACAAAGAAAAAAATTTATTGTCTTTTCTATTATAAGCATCATGTAATGCATTTGTATCACAATTGAAACATTACTGTTTTCTGGATTGAGCTTTAACATTTATTGAAAAAAGTTTCTTTTACTGAAATATACTTATGGATTAGCCACTCATCAAATTGCTGGAATTTTTTGCTTTTTTACTCATTATTATTTTTTTAAAAAATATTTTATTTTATTTTTTATTTTTCTTGTTTTCAGAACTTTTGTTTGTTTATTTATTTATTTTCATGGCCGGCTCAGCCTGCCCTGAGGGCAGGGCTGGCGCAGCATGTGGTGCCGGGGATCGAACCGTGGTTCCTGCAGCCACCTAAGCTTTCCTAAGCAGGCGCTTTAGACCACTGAGCCATCCTGCCAGGCCCCTTTTTACTCATTATTTTCTTCTTTAAAACAAAGTGAGAGAGCCACTCATTGTGTGACTGGGTGGGAGAACTTTGCAGAGCAGCTTGGTGTACAAATGAACTGTGAAACTCGACATAGACCAGCTTAGTATGAGACACACCTGGCTAAAGCCAGCACAGAGCAGATTGGAGAGTGATTCAGCAGGCGGAATTGGATGCTAAATTGCTCGGCATGCACCCGGATAAGAGGAATTTGATGATATTGCCCCAGGAAGATGGGGTGAGGCCTGCAGTTGTTCACAATGAGCTTAGTCATACTGCTAGGGAGTCCTAGTGAGGCCCATACAGAAGCCCATACTTATACTAAGATTTTCTCACTACTGTGGCAGCAGGAATAACTTAGAAGAACTACTCTACCATGAGGACTCTAGGAAGTGTAACAGTGCCAAGTGAAAATCAATAGCACATTCTCAATAGAGAAGGCAAAATCTTGGGACACAACAAAACAAGAATTTCTGACACTGAAGAGATAGCTAAAGAACAGACTTTTTACAGTGAAGTTCTGATTCCAATGATACAGCTTCCTACAATCAAACTTTAACAAAAAAGTAACACAGAAATCAAAGTAAAAAGTCCTCTCTGAAATAGAAAATGACAAAATGAGGGAATACAGTGCAATCCCAGGCCGTAAAAGCACCCAAAAGAAATACAGGAGAAACATGGAGAGGACATGTTAGAAGTCACCCATCTGAAATCTCTAAAATAATAATAGCATCTTAAGAAAAGAAACAATTGCAGATATGTATAGAGAAAACCAAATAAGAAATGATCTCCAAGTTTTCAAAAAATGATAACTATAATGAAAGAATTATTATTATTAATATTATTATTAATTATTATTATTGCAGGACTGGGGCTTGAACTCAGGTCCTTGCGTTTGCTAAGCAAGCACTTAATCTACTGAACTATCGCGCCAGCCCTAATGAAAGAATTATTGAGAGTATTTAAACATGACATTGATAAAAATAAAGGAGCAAAGAAAAGTATGAAATGAGCCATCTACTCTTATTAAATGAGCCATCTACTTCTTATGAAAGAAGTAGATGCAACAAGCAGACTCAAAGAGACATACATATATATATTAAAAACAACATTAAAAGATGTAAAAACTGCTTGAATTAAAGTAAAGATAGGCGGGGCCTGGCAGGATGGCTCAGTGGTCTAAAGCGCCTGCTTAGGAAAGCTTAGGTGGTTGCAGGGACCACGGTTCGATCCCTGGCACCACATGCTGTGCCAGCCCTGCTCTCAGGGCAGGCTGAGCCTGCCATAAAAATAAACAAACAAAATTGTGAATCAAGAAAAAAAAAAAAGAAAGTAAAGATCGGCTTTCAGACCTTGAAGACCCCAATTTGGGCAGATAGCTCAGTGGTATAAGTGCCTGCCTGGCGAACACAAAGTCTGGAGTTCCATCCCCAGTATACGAAAACAAACAATCAAACAAACAAACAAGCAAACAAACACAATTCAGCTGGTGAACAGATAAGGTAAAAGCTCTCAAAAACAACAAGGATCCAGGAAATAATAATTCAACAGCTACAAGATGATTCGAAGATGAACAACATAAGACTAAAATATATTATTCCTCCTCCTCTTCTTCCTCTTCTTTCTTCTCCTCTTCTTCTTCCTCCTCTCTTCCCCTTCCTCTTCTTCCCCCTTCTCTTCCTTTTCCTCCCACCCTCCTCCTAAAAAAATAGATAAAATAATAATAAAAAAGACTAAAAGTTATCATTGAGAAAGAAGAAGCCTACACACACAAACACACACACACACACACACACACACACACACACACACAAATACGGACAGAAGTAATAGCAGAAAACTCCGCAATATGGAGAAAAACATGACATTTAGATAAATGAGGCATACAGACTCCAAATAATATCAACCCAATTAAAACAACACTCAGACATATAATAAGGAAGATCTCAGGAATTCAGCAGAAGAATAATATACTAAAAGCCACTAGAAAAAGCAAATTACATTTAAAAGAAAACCCATGAGAATAACAGTAGATTGATTCCTCATCACAAAACATCAAGTCAGAAAGAACATGGAGAGAAATAATTGAAGTTCTACAATAAAACAAATTCCAACCCAGACTGATACACTTTGCAAAACTTTTTTCAAGTTCAGTGGAGAAGTAAAACATTTCCATGACAAACAATAACTAAAGATATTCATGATAACCAAATTAACCATACACAAAATACTAAAGGATGTTCTAGAAAAGGATCGAAATGACCACAACTCCATGAATGATAACACAAATATCACAATAAAGAGTGAACTGTTAAACGCAGGAGCAAACTAGGGATCGAACCACCGGAAAATAATAAGATTAACATAAGCCAGTACATATCAATTATAACCATCAATGTAAATGGATTCAATTCACTAATAAAAAGAAATAGATTGGCAGAATCAATTAAGAAACAATATTCAACTTTATGCTATATACAAGAAATACATTTAACCCAAGAAGGACTTCATAGTCTAAATGTTAATGGATGAAAAACATTACTACATGCTCCAAGAACTCAGAAACAGTGGGGGTAACTATTCTGTTCACAGTGGACATATGCAGAGTGTTCCACCCAATAACATCAGAATACACATCTTGTCAGCTGCATATGCAACATTCTGTAAAATACATCATGTGTCAGTCCGCAGATCATACTTATGTAAATAAAAGGAAACATGAACTATCACAAGCACAGTACCTAATGACAGTGCAATGAAAGAAGTTAACAACAAAAACAATCTCAAAAAGCACATAAATGTATGGAAATAGAATAACAACCTCCTCAACAATGGGTTACAGATGAAATTGAACAACAAATTAAACTACATCAACACCCCAGTGAAATTTCAAGAACAAATTACTGGAATTTGTTAGATGCAAGGAAAACAGTTCTCAGAAGGAAATTGATAGTGGTGAACTCAACATTAGGAAAACAGAACAAGATCATATAAATACACTAATGATACACCTGAGGCTTTTAGAAAAAGAAGAGCAAACCAAGCCCGAATCATAAAGAGGGAAGTAGTTAGAAAGACTAGAGCAGAAATTAATAAAATTGAGGTAAAGAAAGAAGCACAAAGAATTAATGAATCAAAAATAAATTTCTTTGAGAAATTAAATAAATTGAATAAATCCCTAGCCAACCTCATAATAGAGGAAAGAAAAATCTCAAATTCAAGCAATATGGAATGAAAAAGATGAAATTACTACACATCATGTAGAAATTCAGAAGATCACCAATAGGTATTTTGAAAAGGTTTACTGTCACAAAATAGAATATACAAAAGAAATGGACAGATTTCTAGATAGACCAAGATTACCAAAATTGAATCAAGACAATAAAAAAACCTGAATAACACAATATCAGCCAGCAACATTAAAAATGTCATAAACACTCATCAACAAAGAAAAGCCCAGGTCCTGATGGATTCACAGCTGAATTCTTGTTTCAGAACCTTTGTTTATTCACTCGTTTTTATGGCCGGCTCAGCCGGCCCTGAAGGCAGAGCTGGCACAGCATGTGGTGCCGGGGATCGAACCACGGTCCCTGAAGCCACCCAAGCTTCCCCAAGCAGGCGCTTTAGACCACTGAGCCATCCTGCCGGCCCCCACAGCTGAATTCTAAAAGAAACTTAGAGAAGATTTAATCCCAATATTCCACAAGCTCCTCAGTGAAATTGAAAAAGAAACAATACTAAAAGCATTGTAAGAGGCAAGTATTATACTGATTTAAAAAAACTTGAGAAAGAATAAAAAATGAGAACTAAATGCTAAGCACATTTGTGAACATAGCTTGAAAATTCCTCAAAAAAAAAAAAAAAACCAAAAAACTAGCAAATAGAATATAGCAAATCATCAAGAAGATTATACACCCACATCAGAAAGGATTCATCCCAGGGATGCCAGTATGGTTCAACTTATGCAAAACTATAAACATAATACACGTTATCAATAAATGCAAAACACAAACTTACATGATCATCTCAATAGACGCAGAAAAGGCTTTTGACAAACTCCAACACTCACTCATTTACAGTCAAAGCCCTACAGAAAATTGGAAGAAATGGCCTCTCACTGAATCTGATAAAAGCCATCTATGATGAAACACCAGCCAGCATCATTGTAGATGGAGAAAACCTGAAAGATTTTACTTTAATCAGGTACAAGACAAGTATTTCGACTACCAAACTTCTGTTCAGTATAGTTTTGGAATCATTACCTACAGCCACTAGACAAGATAGAGAAATTAAAAAAAAAAATAAGATTAGGTAAGGAAAAATGTAAACTATCCTTATTTATTTATTTGTTAAAAATTTTTTTAATTTTATTTTGGTTGTTTCAGAACTTTTGTTTATTTATTTATTTATTTTTATGGCCTGCTCAGCCTGCCCTGAGGGCAGGGCTGGCGCAGCATGTGGTGCTGGCGATCGAACTGCGGTCCCTTCAGCCACCTAAGCTTTCCTAAGGAGGCGCTTTAGACCACTGAGCCATCCTGCTGGGCCCATAAACTATCATTATTTATAGACAAGAAGGTACTCTACTTGAAAGATATAAAAGTTCCACCAAGAAGCACCTAGATTTAATAAACAAATTCAGTAGCATCACAGAGTACAAAGTGAACACCCAAAAATCAATAACATTCCTTTACACAGGATGTCAATTAAAAAAGCAATAACCTTCACAATAGCATGCAAAAATTGAAATACGTAGGAATTACTTCAACGAAGGAAGTAAAAGATCTGTACAATGAAAAGTACAATAATATAAAAGTAGAAATTGAAGAAGATTTGAGAAAATGGAAAGCTATTCCTTGCTTCTGGATAGGAAGAACCAACATAGCGAAAATATCTGTACTCACAAAATTGTTATATACGTTTAGTGCAATTCCTATCAAAATGTCATCAAAGTACCTCACTGATCTAGAGAATACATTCCTAAAATTTACTTGGAACAGAAGATTCCTAGAATAGCAAAAACAATCTCGAGAAACCAAGGCAAGGCAGGAGGCATTACAATTCCAGACTTGAAACTATATTACAAAGCAACTGTGATAAAAATTTGTGTGCTACTAGCAAAGAATAGACCAAGGGATGAATGGAACAGATTAGAAGATGAAGATATAACTACAAATATACTATGCCACTTTATTATTGACAAACGTGCCAATGATGTTCACTGAAAGAAAGATAGCCTCCTTAAAAATTTTGCTCAAAATTGTGGCTCTCCACATGCCAAAAATTAAACCTAGATCCAGGTGTATCACCATACACTAAACTAACATCAAAATGAATTAAAGATCTAAATATTAAAACAGAAACACTGGGCCAGCAAGAGAGTTCAGCGGACTAAAGCATCTGCTTATGCAAGCTTAGGCAAGCACAGGGACTGTGGTTCAGTTCAATTCCCAGCACTGTATGCCACACCAGCCCCACCTCAGGGCGTGCTGAACTAACCAGAGTCCAGGCGAAGTAGTCCATGCTTGCAACCCAGAGCTTGGGAGCCAGAAAGCAGGAGGATCACCATGAGTCTGACCATGTAGAGAGACCCTGCAACACCCAAATACATTAAAAACAAAAAAAATAGAAACATTAAATCTACTAGAAGTGAAAGTGTGAGGCACACTTGAACATACAGAGGTAGGTAGTGGGTTCATAAACTAAAACCAAAATGCACAATAATGAAATCATGAATAGATTGAAAAGACACTCCACGAATTGGAAAAAAATGTTAACCAGTATTCTAAATGGGAGTCAAAGGACTTCCAACTAGAAAATATAAAGAATTGTAAATTTTCAGGTCCCCAAAATATAAAGACCCAATCCAAAAATGAGTAGCTGTTATAAATAGATACTTCTCAGAGGAAGAAATAAAAATGACAAATTAATACATAAAAATAATGTTCCACAGCATTCGTCACTTAAGTACAAATTAGAACAACACTGAGATAAAATCTCACCCCAGAAAGAATGGCTATCATAAAGAAATCAACAAATATTTCTGTAGGGGCTGTGGAGAAAGGAGAACCTTCTCCACTGTTGATAGGAATGTAGACTGGTACAACCTCTATGAAAACTAGTATGGAGATTTCTTCAAAATCTTGTGCTAGAAATCCCATTAACCCAGCTGTCAGAGTTCTGTGGGTTTTTTTTCCCCCAAAAGAATTGAAAACATTGCATCTTACTGATATATGTGAACTCATCTTTACAGCAGTAAAATTTGTCATACTCAAATCTTGGAAGCAACCAAAGTGCCCTCACTTGAGGAATGGATGAAAAAGAGGTGTACATTTTGTGCAATGAAGTATCGCTCAGCTATAAAGAAAGGCAAACTTGAGGACTTTACAGACAAATGGATGCAAATGGAGTCTATGCGCATAAGTGAAATAAATCAGAGCCGCATGTGTAAAAGTCGTATTGTATCCTTAGTGGAAGAACATGAAAGAACAAATAAAACCTCAAAGGTATAATCGATATAGTACAAGGAAAAGAAACTGAACATAAGAATTAAACAGTGAAGGTGAAGGAAATGAGAAAGTATAGGAAAAAAAGAAAGGGCAAAACCACGCAGGTATATATAGAGGATGGTTGAGATGATTATACTAATAATTTTATCAGTTGTTTTGAAAGTAGCAGTTAATGTTTAGAATTTTCAATTTGACTATGCTGATATCTGTAATCTAAGCAACTATAATGAAGACTGCAAAGCTTAATACAGAAACCACATTGAATATCTCTCATCTTAGTACTTTAAATGTGTAGCTTTACTAATATCTTATTGATTATTATTGTACTCCACTTAACATATATTTACAGAAAAGTAGAAAAAGAAAAGAAAAGTAAGGTTTATTCAAAGAAAGCATTATTATTAAAATTTTATCCAGTCTTGAATAGCTATATAAATATATTCATCTGAGGAACACATCTGCCCATAAAAATGTGTGATATTACAACCATTGTCAATTCGTTTCACTTGATTTGAAATTCTGTAACATGTATATTGTGTGTTACTCTGTTTCTGTCATTGCATCTATTTGTTTTTGGTTTTCTTTAAGCTCTTGAAAATAAAATATATTATAAAAAACAAAGTCAATGTTTCTTTGTCTTTTGTTAATTTTCTTTGAAAAATTCAAGAGATACTGATGATAATCTCATTGGACAAATCAGTTATAGATACCATGTTAACTTTTCCTTATAAGATACATAAAGCTATTTTTAACAATATGAAATTGAATAAAGAAACGATATGATACTTTAATTTCAGTAATCCATTTATATATTGCTATATTTCTCACTCATAGCATGACTGCTCCATCAATATGCCTTGTTATTACCATCATATCTCATTTTGAAACTTTAAAAATGCAATTTTATTGATCTTTAATGGGATAAAAAATTTTATTTACAATATTTTTTCAATTGCATATGTCATGTATTCATGTGTTTTCATGAAAGTCAAAAATTGCACCTTATAATTTCTAATTTATAATAACTTTCTGCAATTTGTACAGTGAAGGATACTCAAATCACCACCTTTGTGTATCCCTAAACCTTCAGACTTAATATGTCATTACAACAGGTCAGCAGAAAAAATGAGACAGATGCAAATGTGGCAAATCACACAGTAAAATCGGTTTAACTTATAAAGGAATTGGAAAGACAGAACGTGAAAATATTTGTTCCTCTGAATTCAAGCAGAATTTTAAAGTTAATGCCTTAAAAGAACAAAGTAAATTATTGTAAAGATTAATCTTTCTAACAAACAATTATTTTAAATTTAAATCCCTCAGAAACCCTTAGCACTGTATGTATGATAGAATGACAGAATTTCCCTTTACTGGAGGGCACATCATAGAGCCCTAGACTCTTCTATGAAACCATCAGGCTGGCAGTAGTGACGGACAAACAGTTTATCATTAATTTCATCTCTTTCATGCCTTCAATTCAAATGGTGCATATTCTCCAAGGGAGTCATCAAGGTCTTTGCCTTTATTTCTCTTGCATACTCGCAATGTCCTATCAATGAAGTGCAGGTGAAAATAAGGAAAAATATCAATCTTTTTTCTCTCCTGGTCTATGCTCACAAGCACACTGCTTTGCTTTTTCTGAAAGAGTCTACAAATTGCTGTGTAATGCATAAGTTAGGGAGTTCTTGGTGAGGAAGAAATTACAAAGGAAGTCTAAGAGAAATTTTATATACTTTGTTTTACAAGTTACTAGTTCTGCTAATTGAGTATTTTAGTGCGTAGTTTACCAAAAATATGTTTATGATGTTATTTGCATTTTGAAAAAATTGTATGAAATATAACATCATCTGTATGATATTAACATGGGTGAACAATACTCTTAAAATATTGATTTTTATTGTTCCTCTTTATTTAAGGAGCCAGTTTCCTCAAAAATTAGGACGATGCAAAATGATTTCTTTCTACCGGCTGCTTAGTTTGCATTAGTATATTTTACAATGACATTATGAAAAAATTATTTTACAGAAAACATTTGATGTAGGGAAGGAAGAAATAAACAAAGCAAAAAAAGGGAAAATATATGTATTCACAACATAGTTAAAATTGTTATACAGCTAGTTTCTCTTAGTTCTTTAAAAAGAAAGTTTTGTGCTAATGTACGGAAAAGATATAATGCCTATATCTTCTACTCTGAATAACTACTAGGAAGACAGCAATATACAGTGTAACAGCTTTTGTCACTGTCCCAATAACCTGTTTTAAACCTTCATTTTATTGTTCCGTTTATCTTTTTTAAAAGGAAAGAAAAACTGAGATGAGCGAAAAGAAGAATGGAAATTTTATATATTAAACATGCACAGCAGAAAATAATGAAGATAATTATACTATTAATTTGAATTTGTTTATTGAAAGTAACAGCTAATGGTTGTTTGATCAGTCTTTCCTACATATATCTGATAATCTGAATAACTACTTTTAAGATAGTAATATGTGATATAACAGTCATTGTTGATTTCCTTGTTTTGAAATATTCTCTCTTTTAATTGGTTTATTCTCTTTGAAAGAAGAAAGGTAAAACTAAAAACATTTAATAGTGCCAGTATGATATACACTTTTTTGATGAAAGTCTGCTATTATTTTGCATATATTTTCCAAATTGTATCTGATACATTGTACAAGGTAGTGCTTGATAAACATTAGATTTTTAGAAACTACAGTGTTAAGCTGAGTTTTAGTTTCATTATAATTTTATTAATATACATACATTGTTAAATTTCTATTAATACATTTAAGATTCCTTTGATGAAATTATAGTTCATATTTCAAAAAAAGAGTATTTACAGTTTTGTTAGTGCATTTAAAAGAGAGATAAAAAAGTAAAACAGGTGATATTTCAAATTGTCCTGCCACATTATTGAATTGAGTTTGCAATAAAACGATTCAGAATCACTACATGATGCAGCATGATTTTAAATTTAAAATCTGATATTATGATTATTAACAAATTCAAATATTATTTTGTAATTAACAATGGCCTAATAGTACTGTCAAATAACTGGAAATGTTGATATTCAAGTATTTTGTCAGCCCTTTTCAGCTTACACTACCAGAAATTAGAGTAGTTCCATTTTGTATACTTTTATAAAGGCTGCAAGCCTCAACTGTAAATTACAACTGATGACAAAAGTGGAAGCTAACAGTAGAAAAATTAGGCCCAAAGGCAAAATAATTATATATACAGCCTTCAGCAGTAAGAGAGAGAGCTATCAATCAGCCTTCAATTATTCACCATTTAATCAGCTCTGCCCTTCCTTTATTGAAGGGTTACAGTGTAATTAAGTTGCCAGCATCCTTTTAATTCATCAAACATACAACACATGGTGTTGTTTGCCGCAAATGCCATACAGCACCTTTGTGAATTGACCCACAGCACTGCAGCTGTAGATGAGGAAAATTTGAGAGATAAGACAGAATATTTATGCTGAAGCACAGCACTGGGGTTGCTGTGTTTGCATATGGATTCTTAAGCTTAAAACAACCAACAGGAAAATATGTTGAGCATATTACAATCCATATCCCATGTGATAAATATAATGCTGATCTTAGATATGCAAATGTATAAGCATGGCTGTATATTTATGAGTGTGGATATAAATGGCATATAAAAGAGATGTAACTCTAAAGGTATATAGCTAATTTCAGCTGCATAAATGAACATTGAGATACTCAGAACAATACTCAGATATTCACTTATGCCTATGAGACTTACAACACTTCAAATTGCTTTGAAGATAGATCCTGTAAACTGTACCTGCAAACTGCCTTTTATAGATCTTATAAACTTCCATTTCACATCACGTGTAAGAAAATGATAGGTAACTTAGTAGAATAACATATATATTTCCCCATATATTTTTTTTAACAATTTTTATTTTATTATTTTTTTTTCTCGATTCAGAACTTTTGTTTGTTTATTTTTATGGCTGGCTCAGCCTGCCCTGAGGGCAGGGCTGGAGCAGCATATGGTGCTGGGGATCGAACCGCAGGCCCCGCAGCAGCCTAAGCTTTCCAAAGCAAGCACTTTAGACCACTGAGCCATCCTTCCAGGCCCCTACCCTCCCCATATATTAATACTGCTTAATTTTGATTTGCTACTCTTTCTCTAGAATATTTAAAAGTAATTTTTTTCTTTTTTCAAAATAGTTTGAAAAGCCCATGACGCTTGAGTAGGTCTCATAAAATTTAACAAAAGGCATTAATGATTGTGATGCTTATATTACTGTGCTCTACATGCCGATTAATTTTTGAACAATAATAGAATATTTGGATATTTAAGATCTCTTATGTTAGCTTTTAGTAATTATTAAATTAGATTATTTATGTGGCTTCAAAGTTGTAACTGAATACCATTTGTAAAGATGAGTACACAAATACTTTTGGGTTTTTTTTTATAATCTGTTTTAAAGAAAAGTGAGAAAATTTCAGCCTAACACTGTCGTCTGTCAAAAGAATTTCAACATAAAAGCATCCAGTAATATCTCAGAAAAGCTCACATTTTATCTGGTGACATGCGCTTTAAGTTAGGCCTAATGGAGAAACACTGAATCACTGAAAAAATATCGGAAGAGTTAGCTTTAATATTCATCACAAGATTCATAGGATCTTAAACTTTTGTATAATTTGATTTTGAAAAGATTTTTATATCAGAAATTTGCTTGAAATTATTTTGATCACAATTCGACCATATTTATATTTTTCATTAATTATATTTTAGATTACTTGAGGACAGGTATATTTTATTTTAATACATTTTTATTATTTTCATTAAGAATTAACAATATGATAACTTCAAAATACATTAGCAGTACATTCTCAATAATTGACACATTGCATATTGCTGTTCACATAGTAGTTATACAGAACACAGGTTGTAGACATGATATCCTTGACCAGGAAATTTGGGACACCTCTGAGTTATAGGATATTATAGCACAGGTTCTCTTATATCCTAGGTCTTTATTGACCTTGAAGGGCTAGGGCAAAAATATTGGCTATCCTTATAGCCCTTCTTTTTCTCCAATTTTTGTCTGTTAACTTACATTCTTAACCCTCCAGCAGAAAAGCTTTGTGATACTATTACTCTATAACATAGGTACTTGAGCTTATCATCACTGGATTTCTGAGTATCAAATATCTTTGACTTAGCTTGGAAATGATATTTTCTGACCATCATTGATATTCTAATAACTTTCCATACAATGCGATATAAGCAGTTACACAATTTTGACACAGATATTTGGAAATTCAAGGAAGCAACATCAATAGGGAGGTGGGTCATGCTCACACACTGTACTCTGTAGAATGATTGTGAGAACAATATGCAATATGTCAACTTTCAAAGAAAAGAAAGGGGAAAAGAAAAAAAAGTAATGTTGATTTAGAAAAATTAATGTTTAATTGTTTGATCAATCTTATATACCTAAATGTATTAATCTAAACTGATCTGATGATGAAAATATGTAAAATAACCATTGTTAAATTTAAACAATAAAAAAATTGAAACTCAAAAAAAAAAAGACATGATAAATTTTCTAACAATGTTGGTAAGGAAAGAAAAAAAAAAGAAAAAAAATTCTTCTCTTTGAACTGAGAGGATGAGGTTGTACACATAGTCCAATGTTCCATAATTGCAATGGGTTACCAGTGAAACTGGCAATGTTGGAGGCTGTTGACTTAAGCCTCTTACGGCTCATCATACTAATCTAGCTCTGCATTTTATGCCTCATAATTAAGCTTTTCTGCTAAGAAGATAGGTATATTTTTGAGTCTCCTTTCCTAACTTAAAAATAAGAAGCAAGACAAAAGCTTTAATTCAGCTAAAGAATATTAACAATGCACTCAAGGGGCTGGCCAGATGGTTCAGTGGTCTAATGCGCCTGTTTAGGAAAGCTTAGGCAATGGCGAAGACCTGGTTCAATACCCTGTACCACATGCTGCACCCATCCCACCCCCAGGCCAGGCTCAACCAGCCACAAAAATAAGGTTGAGTGGAGCAGAGCAGACAGCATCCAGTTCATGGCGGCAGAACAGCAACAAAATGATGACAGAGGCAACCAGACAATCAGAGCAGCAGAGCAAAAGCCTGAGTCTGACTCTGTCTCTCTTTCTTTGTTTTTTTTTTATAAATAAGATTCTTTTTTTTGAATTTTTATTTTTTTTTCTTGTTTCAGAACTTTTGTTTGCTTGCTTATTTATTTTTATGGCCAGCTCAGCCTGCCCTGAGGGCAGGACTGGAGCAGCTTGTGGTGCCAGGGGTTGAACTGCGGACCCTGAAGCCACCCAAGCTTTCCTAAACAGGCACTTTAGACTACTGAACCATCCTGCTGGGCCCATCTCTGTCTCTCTTTAAATTACATCAGGGTCTCTGCCTTAGCCTATTTGTTCCAGGCCATACTTAAAATTCCCAGCAGTATTCAGACCCATAATCTCATCATTACTAAAATAGATAATCTCAGTGACTCATGAGTCAAGTCTAAATCTATAGAAGTGCCCTCCTCATGATTGCATGAGGCTTTGGGGGGATAACAAGACATAAACCATAATGTTCCAGCCTCCCAAAGTCTCATACATAGCCCTACACCATCTAGAAGAGTTGCCCAAGTCGTGAAAGTTTCAGCATTGCTGAAAAGTCCAAATCCCAAGTCTTCTCTAAGATCCAAGGCAAACTCTCAGCTGGGAGCCACTGTATATATTAAAAAAAACATATCCAACATTAAAAGCATAAGATAAACATTACAATTCTGTTATGGTTTAGGTCTAGTTGTCCCCCAAAAGCCTCGTGCACTCATTGGCTGGGAAATTCTATAGAATGAGAGTTGACTCATGAGTCACTGGGATTATGTGTTTTAGTACGAATCTAGACTTTGAGCCTTAATCCTTGATCTCTGGGATTATGCATTCTAAGGCCTTCTGGGATTATGAGTATAGCGTAAGGCAGATAACCTGAGGCAGAATGGCTGAATGTAATATAAAGAGAGACAGAGAGACAGACCAGAGCTATTGCTCTCTGCTCCCCTGTTTGGTCAGTTGCCTCTGTCGCAATTGTTGCTGTTTTGCTGCCATGAACTGGCTGCTCTCTGCCCTGCTCCACTCAGCCTTGGACCAGCCAAATATGGAATGAAACCTTCAGTAACTGTGAGTTAATAAGTGTTTCTTTCCTTAATTTTGAGTGTCGGGCATTTGACGGAGCAAGGAGAGAAGAGTAACTGAGACAGAATATGGTGCCGAGAGTGGGGTCATTGCTCTGGCTATACCCGACAATGTGGATTACAAGCTTTTGGGAATGGCGTATGGGAAGAGATACAAAAAGTTCAGACACGTTTTGACTATAAGTGAAGACAGGAACGGCCTTGGCTGTTCTGTTTGGGAGATTTTGGTCAGAACTCAGATCAGAAGACTGGCCTGAAGCGTGGGTATAAAGAATGGCATATGAGCAGAGATTGGAAAGGTTTGGAGAGGTCCTCTACTTGTGAAGAGCTGGAAAAGCTTCAGCTGTTCTGTAGGGGAGATTCTGGTCAGAGCTTAGACCAGTAGACTAACAGGCCTGCCTGTAAAGACCAGGCTGATGAGGTTTCTGCTGGAAAAAAGGACAGCACTGGTTGTTAGACTAGGGATGATTTGTGCTATGGAATGGCTGAAAGTCTGTCAGAATTTTGCTCGTGCCCAGAAACTTTGCCTAAGACTGATATTAACCATGGTGGACTGATTAATCTTTCAAGAGATATTTCTTTTTTTTTTTTTTTTTGTCTTTTTGAGACAGGGTCTTGTTATGCAGTTGAGGCTGGCCTTGAGTTCACTTTTGTAGCCCAGGCTGGTCTCGAACTCGCACTGATCCTCCTGCCTCAGCCTCCCGAGTGCTGGGATTACAGGCGTGCGCCACCACGCCCGGCTTCAAGAGATATTTCAAAGCAGCAAACTATTGGGGCAGTGGCATGGTTATTACTGGTGGCTTTTAGCCAGATTTATGTTGAAAATGAAGAGCAAAGAGGCAAGAAGGATGGTTTAAAATGTGAGTTTGGCCTGAAAGGAAGCACTAGTAAAACTGTGGACTGCAAAGATGTAGCTAAAAGGATCTCCATTCCTGGGAAGGAACCAGAGAATCAAAAGGATGGCCTGAGGGCATCACAAGAGCTGCCAGGTCTCCACGCTTTGCAGACTCAGAATTGCAAGGGAGAGAGGCTATGCCTTGAGAAGAAAGCCACAGAGAAACAAGAACCAGAATGGTGGCAGCAGCCAAACCAGGTTCCAAAATGGTGCTAGCACGGAGAATTTGCACCTTTCAATCAGGTTCAGAGTGCTCAGCGATCTAGGCACTTCATCTCTTCAGCCAAGAGCCAAGGAAGCCTGGCTACTCCTCCAGCTGGCAGCAACCCTTGACATGATCCATATAGGCCTACTCAGAATGTGGGGATTGTGAGGTTAAAAAGGCTTCCATGTCGATTTCAGAAGAAGGCCTGGGAGTCCAGGCAGTGTGCCCCTGAGAAGGAAGTGTGTAAAGCCGGGTGTGAGAAGCCCCTTCAGTGGAAATCCCAGAAGTTTGGAAAAGCCAACAACGTGGATCGTGCTAAGAGAGAGCAAAGAAGCCTAGGAGACAAGCCATGGGATGTATCACCAAGAGTGCTGTAGGAGCGGAGTTGCATAATGCTCACAACTCAGTGCAGAGTGCTTCCGATGCTCCAGTTGGAACTATGGTATTTAATGTTTGCCCTGCTGGATTTTGGACATATGTTGGTCCCCAATGCTTTGTATTACCCTGTTATTTACAACTGTTGGAACTGTTTATCTTATGCCTTTTACAGTTGGATATATTTAACTCTTCTATTGTACAGGTGCTCACAGTTGAGAGTTTGCCTTGGATCTTGGAGGAGGCGTGGAATTTGGATTTTTCAGCAATGCTGAAACTATTGTGACTTGGGTAACTCTTCCAGATGGACTAAAATGTCTTTTGTACAAAGAGATATTTATGAGATTTTGGGGGTGCAGGGCCGGAATATTACGGTTTATGTCTAGTTTTCTCCGCAAAGCCTCATGTAGTCAGTGGGCGGGGACTTCTATAGATTGAGACTTGACTCATGAGTCACTGGGGTTATGTGTTTTAATACTGATCTAGAGTTTCAGACTTGAACCATGATCCCTGGGATTATGTATTTTAAGTATATCTGGGATTATGTGTGTAGCCTAAGGTGGATAGCCTGAGGCAGAGTGCCTGAATGTAATATAAAGAGAGACAGAGAGATAGACTAGAGCTGTTGCTCTCTGTCCCCCTGTTTTGTTGGTTGCCTCTGTCGCAATTGTTGCTATTCTGCCACCATGAAATGAATGTTCTCTGCCCTGTTCCACTTAGCCTTGGGCCAGCCGAATATGGAATGAAATCTCCAGTAACTGTGAGTTAATAAAACTTTCCTTCCTTCATTTTGAGCATCGGATATTTGTCCTAGCAATGAAAGAAGAGTAAAAACACTGGTAAAAACACACTGGTAAAAACACAAGTAGAAAATCCAGCAGGACAAACATTAAATCCCTTAGTTCCAACTGGAACATCAGAAGCAGTCTGTACTGAGTTGTGAGTTCCATGCAGCTCCGCCCCTAAGGAACTCTTGGTGGTTCCATGGCTTCTCTCTTAGGCCGGCATTGCTACTTCTTTGCACGACCCACGTTCATGGCTTTTGCAAACTTCTGGGTTTTCCACTGAACAGGCTTCTCACTCACAACTTTCCAAATTTCCCTCTCAGGGACACACTGCTTGGCCTCCCAGGCCTTCTTCTGAAATTGAAATGGAAGCCTATTTAACCTCAGAACTCCCACATTCTCCACATACCTATGTGGATGATGATGAGGGTTGCTCCCAGCTGGAGCAGTAGCTAGGCTTCCTTCTCTCTTGTTTGCAAAGGTGGCATGCCTTGATTGATGAACACTCTGACTTTGATTCTGAGGAAGATATTCTCTATGCCGGCACCATTTTGGAATCAGGTTTGGCCACTGCGAACCTTCTGATACTTGAGTCTCTGTGGCTTTCTTCTCAAGGTAAAATCTCTTTTCCTTGCGATCCTGAGGCTGCAAAGCGTGGAGAGCTGCCACTTCTTGTGATGCCCTCAGGCCATTCTTTTTATTCTCTTGTTCCTTCCAAGCAATGGAGATCCTTTTAGCTCTATCTTTGCAGTTCACAGCTCTCCTGATGCTTCCTTCCTGGCTATACTAACAATATTTTAAATCATCCTACTTGGCTCTTTGCTCTTGATTTTCAACATAAATCTGGCTAAAAGTCACCAGTAACAACCGTGCCATTGCCCCAATAGTTTACTGCTTTGAAATGTCTCTTGAAAGATTAGTCACTCTGCCATGCTTAATCTCAGTCTTAGGCAAAGTCTCTGGGCACGAGCAAATTTCCGACAGACTTTCAGTCATTCCATAGCACAAATCATCTCTAGTCTAACAACCAATGCTGTCCTTTTTTCCAGCAGAAACCTCCTCAGCCTGGTCTTTACAGTTAGGGCTTCTGTTAGCTTTCTGGTCTGAGTTCTGACCAGAATCTACCCTACAGAACAGCTGACGCTTTTCCAGCTGTTCATAAGTAGGAGACCTCTCCAAACCTTTCCAGTCTCTGCTCATATGTTGTTCATTATATCCAGTCTTCAAGCCAGTCTTCTGGTCTGAGTTCTGAGCAGAATCTCCCAAACAGAACAGCAGAAGCTTTTCCAGTGCTTTGCTTATAGCCGACATGTCTGAACTTTTCCTATCTCTTCCTGTAAGCCATTCCCAAAAGCTTATAATCCACATGTTCATGTTAGTCAGAGCATGGACCTCACTTCTCTGGTACCAAA
Organism: Myocastor coypus; assembly: GCA_004027025.1. Taxonomy (NCBI): domain Eukaryota; kingdom Metazoa; phylum Chordata; class Mammalia; order Rodentia; family Myocastoridae; genus Myocastor; species Myocastor coypus. The sequence goes on from PVJA010010935.1 coordinate 46,752, forward strand.
TTCTGTCTTAGTTACTTTCACTCTTGCTGGGGCAAATACCTGGCCCTCAAAATGAAGGAAGAAAAAGTTTATTTAGCCAACAGTTATTGGAGGTTTCAGTCTACATTAGGCTGGCCCAAGGCTGAGTGGAACCGGTTAGAGAGCATCCAGTTCATGATGGTGGAACAGCAACAGTTGTGACAGAAGTAACTGACCAAGCAGGAGAGTAGAGAGCAACAGCATGAGTCTGTCTCTCTGTCTCTCCTTATATTACATGAGGCTCTATACCTTAGCCTACCCACCTCAGGCCACACCTGTAATTCCTGGAAGTACTGAGAACCATGATCTCATCATTAAACACATAATCCCAGTGACTCTTTAGTCAAGTCTCAATCTATGGAAGTCCACACCCCATGAATGCATGAGGCTTTGGGCGAACAACGAGACATAAACCATAACAGATGTAAAAATAAATAAATAAATAAATAAATAAATAAATAAAGATCAAATGCCATTTTGTCTCAAATTCAAAGGGTGACAATACACCCAGAGACAATAAATGCTAGGAAAACTATGGTGAAAATGAACCGTCTTTTATTTTTCATGGGAATGCAACCATCACAGAAATAAGTATGGAGAATGCCCAAATAACTGAAATTAGAAATTTCATATGACTCAACCATCTTACAGCTAGTAATCATCTAGAAAGTATTTAAGGCATCATACTACAGCAGTACATGCATACCAATGTTTGTGGTAGCACAATTTGCAAAAGGAAAATCCTGGAAGTGGCCTATATTATGATAAACAGAGGAATGGATAAAGAAAATGTGATACCTGTATATAACAGAACACTATTCTTCTATAAAGAATAACAAATTTATATAGATAAGTAGATAGATAGATAGATAGATAGATAGACAGATAGATAATGTTGAGTGAAATAAACCAGTTATAGAAACTTAAATATCATACAATATCTCTTATTTAAAGGGAGCAAAATGCTAGTGATGACAATAATAAGGATAGACAGTAGGTGACAAGTAGATGGATCTGTGGCAGTAAGGAAGTGGTCAAAAGGAAAACTGTGAGGAATGGGCAAGGGTCAAAAAATAAAGTAAAGATAAGCTGTATACATAACCTAACAACCTCAATTAATATAACAATTAGATCCACAATTTAAGCTAAGATCAAAAATATTAACAACAATGTAAAAATGAGATTGAAGAACTAGAAGCTGAAAGACAGAGGGGAGAATTGAAACATATTTAAAAAGAGAAGAAGATGTGGTAAGTATGTGTACCCACTGTGCAAGACTGCATGAACTGCAAACCTGCAGCAACAGCATAAAATGATAAAATTATAGAATAATTGCAGGGCCTTAAGCAAATGCATAACATAAAATTATTGTTTAAAACCTAAAAAAGAAATTCAATTTTTTTTTTTAATCTTTATTTTTTTTATTTATTTTTTTTTTGTCTTTTTGAGACAGGGTCTCACTGTGCAGCTCAGGCTGGCTTTGAGCTCACTTTTGTAGCCCAGGCTGGTCTCGAACTCACAACGATCCTCCTGCCTCAGCCTCCCAAGTGCTGGGATTACAGGCGTGAGCCACCACGCCCGGCTTGCAAGAAATTCAATTTTATAAGATGAAAAAATTCTGAAGATTTATTGCAAATACAAGTGAATATATTTTGCACTACAAAACTATATATTTAAAGCACATTATGTACACATAATGGAATACTACTGAGGTATAAAGAATAAATTTGACTCATTTTTAGAAAAGTGGATGAAAGTTGTGACCATAATAAGGAATGAAATATATCACACACAGAATGTAGAATTCAGTATCACATGGTCTCTCTCTCTCTCTCTCTCTCTCTCTCTCTCTCTCTCTCTCTCTTTCTCTCTCTTTCCATTATGCCCAGCTCAGCTTGCCCTGGGGGTGGGGCCAGTGTAGTATGGGGTTGCCACGGATGGAACTGCACTTCCTGTGGTTGTCTAAACTTTCCTAAGCTGTTGCTTTAGGCTGCTTAACCATCTCATTGGACTCTCATATGGTTTCTCTTATATGAGGAATCTGAAGTGTAAATAATTTAAAGTTCCATACAAAAGACTGATGATAGGTAATCCAGAAGCAGAATGTCTTAATAAGAAGGGAATAAGAAAAGAATTTGAGGGTAGAAAGTTTGAGGGGTATGAGAAAATAAGAATCAAAATGTGATGTAGATATACACCAATTTCCCACAAGGAATGTATTCATTATGTATAATAAACATATACTAATGTGTCATAAACATGAAATGATTTTATATTTCTAACAGACTAATGCAAAAATTAAATCCATATTTAATTATGTAAACATATGTTTCAAATAAATTTTTAAATTATTGAGGTGGTAAACTTTTATGTTGTGTATCTTTCACCATCATCAAAATGATAAAGAAGCATTGCATACATATCAGTGTTGTGCCTGTACCAAATAAAGATCTGATTAAGAAGGAATAAATATTGTTCAAAATCGCTTTCAAAAAATTTAAATATATATACATCATGAAAACAAAGGTGGTAAAGAACTCTGCAATAAATATTAAGAGGAATAATGAAAGAAGTTGAAGAAAATATCAGAAAGTGGAAAGAAAAAAACCTGCTTCATAGAGCAGAACTAATATTTTAAAAATGGCCATACTACCAAGGAGGATCTACAGATTACAATTAATTTCTATTAAAATGTCAATAAAGTGCTTTACAGAACTACAAAAAAGCAAATCTGAATTTCATATGCAGGTAGAAAAAAATAGAAAAGCAGACACAAAAATACCCCTCCTAACAAAAGTTATACACTGGACTATATGCTGTACTTTAAAAGCAACAAGGGTTTTAGCATCATGGTGGGTTAAGGGAGCAGTGCTCACAAAATATTAGAAAACACAAAGGTTTGTAGGAAGTAGGACGTGCTCATGTGGTTCCATAGGGATAGGTGCGTGAATGAATGCGGAGGTAACTTGAAGGGAAAACCTATCAGATGAAAGCTAGTAACTGGGGTGTTCTTAATAAGATACAGGGTCACTGCTCATCCCAGTACTGCTTGCAGCCCACAGCCTGCCAATGTCCCATTATGGTAAAGGTCAAATCTCCCTCACAGAAGCTGAGCACAGTGGCTATCATTATGGTAAAGGTCAAATCTCCCTCACAGAAGCTGAGCACAGTGGCTACCAGGCTGCTGATTGGTGTCTATCCTAGGAGCTGACACCTTGTGTCCTACATTTGTACCTCTTCTTTTGTATGTGGAACGTAAGAACACAGTGACAAGACTTTCTCACTAAGGAAAGTGGAAGATAGAGAATTACTTGGAGGACTTTGTGTTATGGCCAGTGAATCCTAGGGATAGAGAAGAACATAGTACACTTTCTCAGTCAGGGATCAGGCACCAGACTCTGAGGGATTTATAAGCCAGGGAGAATCAGTGGAAACAAGAGGTGGAGCAAGGCCATGGAGTATGGTCAGAGTGAATTCTCTCCCATCACTCTTGCAAACACCAGAGAGTTATTGGCTTATGTGCACTCTCTGCTGCTGATCCCCAACCACTGCTTAATTCCAAATCAAGGAATCTTTTCTACCTATCTCATTTCAAATTCACAGGGTACAAGCAGATCTTTAGAGAAGCTGAAAACCTGGGACACGGGATCTCTGAGCATAACAAAAAACTCAGATGGCTGCCCAGGGACACTACTATTTCTTGCTGTCCCATACTAACCACCAAACACCTCAGGGGTACATAGAATTGGAGAGAAGAGTGGTGGCCCACATTTGTAATCTCAACACTCAGAAGACTGAGGCAATACAACTATCATGAGTTCAAGGCGAGTGTGGATTACAAGAACAAATTCAAGGCCAGCCTCCACCACACAGTGAAAACCTGTTTTCTTTTTTCTTTCTTTTTTTTAAGGAAGAAATTTGGCAGGCAGGTGTATAACTTGGGCCAAGAAATAAGAGGGATAGAGGAAAATATCAGAACATTGCACAGGTGCAAGGATGCTGTCTTCTATTTGACACAGAATGGTGAATTTGCTGTCCAGAAAAATCCTGAGCATTGGACTGGTCAAATACCTTGCCAGATGAAAGCTCCTGCAGCCAGGTGCAAGACCCAGGAATTTGAGCTCCAGGCCTACCATAACAGCCCAGCCCCCAGATGGTGATTAAGACTGGGCATGGTGGGGCATGCCTGTAGTTACAGCTCTTGGCAGTCTGTAAAGAGGTGGGGCACAATAAGTTCAATCTTGTAGTGAGAACCTGAACACTTTGTAGACCTTTCCTTAAAAAGAAAAAAGAAAAAAAAAGAAAAGGAAAGAGAAATAAAAAGGAAAAGAAAAATACTATTCAGCACTGAGACATAATTGTAAATAGGGAGCCGCTGAAGCTGAAGAGGTGAACGGAGTGAATCAAAAAAAGTAATGTGGATTTAGAAAGGTTAATGTTTAATTGTTTGATCAATCTTATATACCTATATGTATTAATCTAAACTGATCTGATGATGAAAATATGTAATATAACCATTGTTAAATTTAAACAATAAAAAATTGAAAAAAAAAAAAAAAACAAAAACAAATACCAGAGCCTGTGGCAGATTCATAGCTGGGGTACTTGTAGCTGCTGTGGTTGTATTTGTAAGGGGAAAAAACACTGACCAATGGACACAAAGCATTCTGAGAACACCTGAGGCTACTGAAGACAGAGGGCTCATGTGGTTTTTTCGTGTGTGTGTGTGTGTGTGTGTGTGTGTGTGTGTGTGTGTGTTTTCAGTAATTTGTTTTTGTCCTACAGGTTTTTGTACATATGTGATCGTGATTAGAGTGAAGTGTAGATACTTCTAAACCTCTGCAGGTGGTTGCTTATGAGACACTAAAGGCACATAATTACCATGAGCCCACTTCCAAGGTTGTTTCTGGATATTATCTAACCTCACTCGATCATCATTTCAATAGATGAATAAAACCACACATTTTGTCTCTCACTTCCCATCCACAAATTCATCCTTCCTTTATCTATTATTTTCCTTCATACTTTCTCCTAGCTCTTAGCATTTTCATTATATTTTTATTACTGGTATTTCTTGTTATATTTTTTATTTCTTCCATTCTTTTATACATAAGCTGTTAAGATGACTCTAAATTCTAGAAAATGCCAATACATCTGTTAGGGTATTGATTGGAATAAATATCTCGATATTTGTTCCTTTGAACTTTTCTACCTTTAATAATGCTTTACATCCCTGTGTTATTGAAGGTATATAAAGTTTGCTAAACAAGTTTAGCACTCCTCTATCTCTGTAGATCAATATATGATTGACTGTTTGGATCTTAGTATTACCAGCAGCTATTCTCTGTTTGTAATTCAGTGCTAGAAATCATTCTTCTTTCTTTCAATAAGTTGAGTAGGTGTCTTGCACTACAGCACACTCAAAACTAAAGGCACAGCTCAGAAAGAAGAAATTCACTTACTAAAAGAAGAAAAAAGACAAGGCAAGAAAAGAAAAAAGAAATGGCCAGGTAAATAGTTCAGCAGCAAGGCACCTGCCTGTCAAGCATAAGGTCTTGAGTCCTATCCCTCTTATCACAAAAATGAAAGAAGGAAGGAAGGAAGGAAGGAAGGAAGGAAGGAAAGAAAGAAAGAAAGAAAGAAAGAAAGAAAGAAAGAGAGAAATTAAGAGAAACAAAGGAAAAGTTTACTCAAAAGTTAATTGTCACAGGGGCTGGGTAGATAGCTCAGTAGAATAAGTGCTTGCCTGGCAAGCCCAAGGGCCTGAGTGCAATGCCAGGTTCCATAAAGAGAGAGAGAGGAGAGAGAGAGAGAGAGAGAGAGAGAGAGAGAGAGAGAGAGAGAGAGAGAGAGAGAGAGAGAGAGAAGTTAATTATTACCCAAAAGATAATTTCATGAACACCATAGTGGAGGGCAGTCTCAGGCGAAGAACTCAAAAGCGAAATGTCTGAAGAGATCAGAGTAATGTGGGAAGAAATCACCAAAATATTTCCTGAACTCAAAAAAATAGAAACAGATGAAGAATATAATTAGTTTTACATGACATTGAACAAGACACACAAAAAACTGAATTAGAGACAACGATGAGAAATATAAATGACTACATTAGTAAAGAACTACAGATTCATCCAGGCAGCTGGCACATGTCTGGGATTCCAACACTTGGCAAGCTGACACAGGGTGATGGAAGTTCAAGTGCAACCCAGGAAAATGACTAAAGAAGATCCACTTCAAAAAGAATACAAATCAAGCACAAGTATAAAAGCTCTAACTTTGTACTTCAGTATAACAGCCCTGAGATCCATATCTCAGAACAAACAAGCAAAAAGTCATGAAAAGGAATGAAGCAGAAATCCTGGAGAAACAAATCATAATGAAAGCCATGCCTGTAGATAGAACTAAGGGTAAAGAGAGTATCAGCACCTGAGGACAGGGATGTTGTCACTAGTATTTATCTACTTGCTATTAAATGATATCAGAAAGCACAATGAAAAAAATGTATTCATTGGAATGAGGTAACAAATTCCAAAGCAGTCAACACCAACAAGTCCTACCTAGTCTTGTGTGTGGAGTACTAAACAAACAATCTGTAAGAGAACGAATATTTTGTCAAGTCCAGATTTAATATGTTTCAAAGTAATTGCATACCATACATGATATAGTAGAACATTTACTCAGTAGCACTCTAAAAGTCACAGTCCATGAAAGCTGGATACAAGAGCTACATGATGCTAAAAGATGAAGCTGATGAATTATACAAGTCAAGGAAGGAGTAGAAAAGGAAACTAAATTCTGACAAATCTCTTGACAGAAATTCTTGCAGAAAATATCACAAATCTAGAGACCGAAATGAGCACACAACTAAATGAGGCATTGATACCCAAATAAATATAATCAGAAAAAAATCTATAGAATATCATAATAAAAATTCTAGAATTTTGTAATAAATTCAGAATGAAAGCCAATGGAGGCAGAGGTCATTTTAGTGGACAGAAGTGTCTCCTTGGAGAGTGGCAGAAGCAGTGATGCAGTGTTGGCAGAGCCCCACTGAGTGGAGTGTTTAGCAGCCGACAAGATCTCCGAAAGTATTGGCTGGTACGAGACATGACATGTGGTCTGAGAATGGATATGATGATGAAAGACTTCCCAGAGAAACAGTAGATCCTCAGAGTCATCCTAGCAATTGTAACCATGGAGTTCTTAATACTGTGTCAAACATGCCGCTACAACTGGAAAATAGACCTCCATTGCTAGAAAAACCTAGTAAACGAACTACAGTAGATATTATAACAATGTTGATTATTGAGATGATGACCAGGGTCACAGTTTTTCTGCAAAAGAGGTAAGTGGTCTGCCTCGGATGGGAAATGAGTCTTACTATCCAAGGTTAAAATATGATGATTCCACCAGTCATCAGAGTGCTTAGAAGCACATGAAAGATGACATCAGAAGCAAAATTGTCAAAACTTCCGATTAGATGAGATACTGGTTTATATTCTTGTTTGTTCCAAAAATCAACTGTAGGCCAAAACAGCCATGGAGTACTTAATGGTATGCCAAAGAACCCACCAAAATGGGTAAAGAGATCACTGCTAGTCACACCTGGTATATGGAGCTACAGCAGAAATTATAATGATGTTTATTACCAAGATACAGATTTTTCTTGCGATGCACCTCAGAGAAGACAAGAACCTAGCTATGAATGCTCAAGACATGATTGCTCTAAAGCCCACGAGAGGGTTAATAAGCACAGGGAAGAAGACTTCAGAAGAAAAGTGTCCACTCTTTCTATGATATAAGAGAGGAACCTCCTTGTATAGAGGGATCATTTTCTTTTAAGCCAAAGAGAGTCTCCACACAATGGATCCATCTCCTGTGTCAGTAACAGCTTTCTCCATTCCAAAGCAAAATGTACTCTTTCCACCAGCGTCAGCACAGAAAAATAAAGAGGAACAGATTCAGTCTTTGAAAGCATCAAGATATGATTGATTCACCAGTCCAAAAGCAGGACCACCATCAAAGTTGTGAGATAAACCCAGCAGGCAAAATCCAAAGAACCAAGCATCATACAGCACAGATTTATTTAAAGATAGTCAGCTCAACAGTCACTCGAAAGCAATAGTATCAAAAATAAATTAAACAGGCTTACTGAGAATACTGTGAAACTTTCATGACAGTGGTGGGAAAGTTGATTGAAAAAGATTCTTCCCTGGAAATATCTGTATACTTTGCAGTGAAGCAGCACTTACATGAAATGGTTAATCAGTACGCAAAATAACTTGAGCATTTCATTGTACAGTATGATACTTCTACTCAAGATTTTGGAGGGCAGATTTAGAAGACTTGCAAAAAAAGTGGTCAGGCACAAAACACGTTTAGAAATATTTTCTTGGGATGTGTAATTTCTTGATTTATGGGATGGTTACGATGACAAGAACTACTTTGAGTTTGTAGTATCAAATAAAAACCGAACATAATCCGTTTAAATTGTTTTCATTAGAGTATCTTCTGTCTGTGTAATGTACTAACCTACATTTATCTTCCACCCCAAAATGACAGTTAGTTAATTGGTAAAGCCTTAAAGAAGCAGTCGCTGAGGGAAGATTTCTGAACTTATCCGTGTTGCATGATCTCCCAAGTGTGAGATTTGTTTGGTCACTTGAGTGCATCTTGCGGGTTATCGATCATTCCAACTGAACTTCTAAATATTAAAAGTCTTTCTATGTTACATAGAGGAATACAATGTGGATATTCTGGAGTTCTTAATTATGATTTTTGTTATGTTGTTACTTACTTTTCTTAGGCTTTGTGAGTCTTAGTATCATAAAGCATACTATGCAATAAAGTAATTTGGCATGTTAATCAACAAATTTTTTGAGAATAATTCTCATTGTAAGATCAAAAAGATCTTAAAGTCTGTGAAAGTCATCAGAATATAATCATTTTTCTTAGTAAATGAGCACATTTATATCTTCCATTAAAATACTCCTAAGGCCAGGAATATAGTTCACTGGCACAAGAACATGCCTGGCAAGTACAAGGTACTGAGTTTGGTTTCCAGTACAAAAAGAAACAGAGAAAGAAAGAAAGAAAGAAAGAAAGAAAGAAAGAAAGAAAGAAAGAAAGAAAGAAAGAAAGAAGGAAAGAAAAGGGTATGTTAGCCAGGCGTGGTGGCTCACGCCTGTAATCCCAGCACTTGGGAGGCTGAAGCAGGAGGATTGGTGCGAGTTCGAGACCACCCTGGGCTACAAAAGTGAGC
>PVJA010010936.1:0-47672 GCA_004027025.1 Myocastor coypus
AAAAAAAAAAAAAAAAAAAAAAAAAAAAAAAAAAAAAAAAAAAAAAAAAAAAAAAAAAAGAAAATGGGTAAAATTGCAGATAGTGACCACAGACTTAACTCTCTAAGTTGAAGCCCTTGCTCAACATATGATCCAGGTCTTGAATGTTACACACCAGGCTTTGATGTTGCTTATGGGTGAGAAACTGGAAAACATGTTTCTGCAAAACCACATGGTTCTTGATTTATAAACTACAATGTAAGGAGGTAGGTACTTGTGCCCTGTTATATATAGAATATTACATTTATATACCCTCAGCCTTTGAGGGTGTGGGGTGTAGGGAACCACTCAGACTTTTTCGAAGCTCAGGGGTACCTAAGGGCACCTGAGGGAATGATCCCACTGATCTAGTACAGGTGCACAATGGGATGCAGTTATATAACCATGACCCAGCACAGGTAAAAATGTATGCACTGGTTACAGCACTATGGAAGAATGTAAATATGAGATGACAACCTGTGTAAGAGTTATACAATAAAGATGCAGGTGATTCTTGCTCTAGCTGTCTGCTCTGCTGTTGTTGTTGATATGTTGTACACATCTGTTTTTTAATGTTGGAACCTCACCCACAAAATTCTCTTGGGCTCCGCAAGTAGGCTACCACTTATTATGTAATACCATATATATATATATATATATATATATATATATACTTTAATATATATTAAATATATATAATATGTATAATATATATTGAATATATATAATATATATATATACTTTAATACAATATATACTTTAATACAAGTAGGCTACCACTTATGTAATACCAGATATATATATATATATATATATATATATATATATATATATATACTTTAATACAATCATTAATTGGATAACTAAGAAGGCTGCTAAGGGACTAGTGGGCTAGCTGGTAGTATATACAGCATGGATATGCTAGACAAAAGGATGATTCATCTCCTGGACAGGATAGAGCAGAATTTATTTGTACTGCTGAGAATGGTGTGTAATTTAAAACTTAATAACTTGTTCATTGCTGGAATTTTTCCATCTAATATTTTCTGTCTGTGGTTGACCATGAGAAACAAACTGGAAAGCAAAACTATAGGTGGGAGAGCCACTGTCGCATATTCTCTCTCTCTCTCTGCATATGTATATATATTTCTTATTCCTGAACCCAAAAGACACTCAGCAGAAATCATACACACATGTGTCTTATTTATAGTCAAATTAAAACTGAGATAAGGCACAAATGGGGAATTCCCACTCATACTCAGATTCCAGCTGCAAGTGCAGCAGATGGATGTTATCAAGTTGGGATTTTCTTGTCTTAACATTTCTCTTTAGTATGTCCTGCTAATTGTCAACATCCTCCTCACAGTATGAAATGTGTGGGATCTACACTCCCTAAAAATTCTCCCTTTGACACTTTATACTTCTTTTATTTGCTTCCTAAAGATGGAGCCAAATTTGACCCATTTGAAATGTCATCAATATATCTTGCAACCCATATCAGCCACCAGGTTTAAGTCTTTCTTAGAGAGGCTGGCTGAGCAGGAAGCAGCCCTTCCATATTCAACCATGAGGGGGCAGTATCCACATTTGCTCCGGTTTTGCAGTATGCACGATTATCTCTAAGACCATTTGAAATGCTTTTGTTTTATTTATTGTTTTGTTTTGTTTTGATACTGGGGAATCAAACTCAGGACCTTGTATTTGCCAGGCAGGTACTTGTGCTGCTGAGCTAGTTCTCCAGCCCTTGAAATGTTGTTTTGGATGCTTTAGTATATGTGCTGCCGAAGCGAGCACTGGATGCTTTAAAAAAAAAGAAAAAAGAAAAAAAAAAAAAATATATATATATATAGTCTACTTATAGTTTTGTTTTGGAGTATGTTTCATAAGTGGCCCTCATTCTCATTGTTAAGCAATAAGTCAAACTCATACTACATTTTTGTTGGCTGACAGATAAAAATTAATAGAGCAGCCCTTAAGAGAGCATATATCCTAAGATAATTATGCTACTAATTCCTATTAGTTCACTAAGAACACTTTTTTTTTTTTTTTTTGGCCAGAAATTAAACTCAACCTTGTGCTTGCCGGGCAGGTGCTATGCCACTGAACTATATCCCTGGCCCTATTAGTTCATTGAAAGGAATGGCTTGTGACTATTTGATCAGTTTTGCATGCTTATTATCTTATGATCTGATGTTACTTTGAAGATAATTGTATGCAACAGAATAACCATTGTTAATTTCCTGGGTTTTTTTTTTTTTAAATTTTGTATCATCGTTTTTATTGTTTGTTTCCCTTTTTAAATAAAAAAGAGCATTCACTTGTACTGGATGTGGTGGAGCATACCTGTAATCTCAGCCCTCAGAAAGCTGAGGCAGGAGTATCTGTGAGTTCAAGGCCAGCCTGGGCTACATAGTGGGTTCAAGGGCAGCCAGAATTACATAATGAGACGCTGTCTCAAACAAACAAAAACATTCACTCAAATATTTACTGAGCCCTTTCTTTGTGTTAGGCATTTATGTTAGGGATGCACAGTGGCGAACAAAGCAAGGATGAAATGTGATGTGGGAGAACAGATGATAAATGATTTATAAACTAGGGTACTGGGTAGCTCTGTGGCAGAAGTGCCTGCCTGGCAAGTGCAAGGTCCAGAGTTCAATCCCTGATTCCACACCAAAAGAAAAAATTATAAACTAAATGTCATTATGTTAGAAAATATAGGCATCTCTCTGTATTCTTGGGCTTCACATCTGTGAATTCAATCCACCTGGAGTGGAGAATAGGCAAATAATAATGGCAGGTACAGACTTTCTTTTGTCATTATCTCCTAAACACCATGGTACAACTATTTATATAGCACATGTATTACCTCAAGTATTATAGGCCATCTCTAGATTTAAGGTGTCTAGACACCATGATTTAAAGTATATGGCAGAAGGGCTGAGATAGCTCATGAGGCTAAGTGCTTGCTTAGGCAAGAGCAGGGGCCATTTGATTCCTATACCACGTGGTGCACCGGCCCTACCCCAGGGCACACAGAACTAGCTACAGAAATTGGAGACCTGGCATGGTGCCTCAGGCCTGTAATTCCAGCACAGGGGAGGCTGAAAACAGGAGGATCACTATGTCCAAGCTGCATAGTGACACCCTATACCAAATACATAAAAAGCTTGTATTTAAAAAAAGTGAACAAGGGGGACACCCACTCAGGACCCCCCTCCTGTCTCTCTCTTGAACAGGAGCTTTCTTTCCCTCAATAAATATGTTCTGCTCATTACCTCCATTGGTTCCTAAAATTCATTCTTTGGCTTTAGAGAACACAAATTTGTCTGAGGTACTTTTCAGGTTGGGGATCGGTTTTCCCTATATCATTTGGAGGTTCTGTATTGGTGGTCTTCCACTCCAGATCAGTTTTTCCTTCCTGCATCACCCTGAAGGAAAACAAGCAAAAGGCTAGCTTGTTTACTGTTACATTTCTGCAGTGAGTACGATACTTAAGCAGGAGCCACTGTCTAAGGGTATAGTGAGTGAGGGTCTATCAGGCTCCTGAGCTTCTCCATATGTGTTCCTTCCCAGTAAAAGCTGTAACAAAAAGCTGCTTATCTTAGGGCAAAGCAAGGACATAGGCAATTAATATGAAAACTATACCTTTTTTTTTTTTTTAACTGATGTTGAGGAATATGTAATCAGAAAAGCGGTAGAAGCAGTATTTCTAGTGTATACCTAGAAAACGGTTCAAAAGTGATGTATGGGGCCTGGAGAGATAGCTCAGTGGAATAAGTGCTTGCTTGGCAAGTGCAAGGGCCTGAGCTGAATCCTAGATTCGGGGAGTGGGGTGGGGGAGGAGGGGTGGGGGAGATGGAAAGTGATGTATGGACTACAGGAAAGTTCCAGATTAACAAACAAAGCGGTGGCTACTATTTATTGAACACCTGCACTGGGGCTGGGGAGATAGCTTTGTGGCACAAGTGCCTGCCTAGCAAGTGCAGTTTGAACTCTGGTCCCGCAAAAAAAATTAAATTAAATAAATAAATAATTAAATTTAAAAAGTGTACAGCACAGAATATACATAGATTCTATGCAAATACTATGCTATTTTTTAAAAGTTACTTTTTAAAAAATCATTATTTGGTACATGGTCTCACTGCACAGTCTCTGATGATCCTCCTGTCTCAGTCTCCCCAGCCCTGGGATTACAGGCATATGCCACCACACCCAGTTTCAGTGACTGGCTCAGCATACCAAGTTCCAGGACTGGCACAGCATGTGGTACAGGGGATCAAACTCAGGACCTTGTGCTTGCCAGGCAGGCACTTAAACCGCTGAGGTATCTCCCTAGCCCTATGCCATTTTGTATAAAGGACTTGAAAACATTCCCTGTAGTTACCAAAGGATGACTATGAAGCTCCATAGGAAAGATGGAGCAGGGTATGGACACCTGCCACATGGGCATGGAGACAGGTTTGCATTATTAAGAGCTGTTAGGGTTGGCCTCTCTGAGGAGAGATGTGGGCAGACTGAAGGCAGAGGATGTAGCCGTGTGGATAGCTAAGGGAACAGCAGTGTAAAGGGAAAATTAGGACTGTTGCTGGCATATGTGAGAACAAATGATCCTCACCCCACCACACCTCCACTTGTAGGTATTGGTCTGCAGGCAATGGGACAGAACCCTCAGCCTCTGAGCCTGCTTGCTGGTACTTTAATCTGTTGAGCTATTTGGCCAGCCCAACAATGACTTTTTTAAAGAGACAGTAAAACAAGTTTTGTTTTTCTACTTGGGTAGTGGTGGTCTTCCTGGGGCCCTCCCTGAGGGTTTGTCCAAGCTGTCTTCAGTAAGCAAGGGCAGAGTAAAAATAGCTGAGGGCTAATCTAAGAGATAGCACAGGGGGCGGCTCAGCAGTGTTAACAGGAATGACTGCAGCCTGAGGGCAAAGGGAGGGGACTGGCATTATCACTCCCAGTGTCTGTTGGCCCCCAACAGCAAGCCCAGGCTAATGTCCAAATCCCTAGAACCCCTGATATTGGACCATGTTGGATGTATTACATCTTTAATGGGCCATAGTGCCATGGTCCAATGTGTGGCCTTCAGGGGCAGAGACCCAAGTTCTCATTATATTCTTCCTGGCTATAGTTCCCAGGCAGGAGAGCACCTTTTCCCCCTCTTTTGGACTTAATGTCTGGAAAACAAGGTTTAGCAAGGACTCAAGGATGGGATAGACAAAGGGCTGAGAGCAAGACAGGGCAGACCCTACGAAAGACCATCTTTTCCCATGCTGGGGTAAAGCTGTGGGTAGAACTAGCTCTGTGTCTAACATTTTTTGTTGCTATTCTTAATTTTTTTTTTTTTCAGGGCTTGGGGTTCAAACTCATGACCTTACACTTGCCAGGCAGGCACTTGTGTCATGGAGCTATCTCCCCAGCCCCAATTCTTTTTTTTTTTTTTTATGTGAAGGTAATTTATTAACAGAAAGAAATTTGAGCCTTGTTCACAGACGACAACCACAGTGACCTCCCTTCTTGTGGGTGCTGTTGGAGGGGATGCGGGTGATACCCTCAATCCTCCTGATCTTCATTCCCTAGCGAGTGAGCGCTGTGAGGGCTGACAGTGCACCAGGTCCAGGGGTTTTAGTCCTATTTCCTCCTGTGGCCTGGAGTTTGATATGCAGAGCAGTGATGCCCAACTCCTTGCACCTCTGGGCCACACCCTGGGCAGCTAACCTGGCAGCGTATGGGGAGGATTCATCTCAATCAGCCTTCACCTTCATCCCACCAGTCATGCAACAGATAGTTTCCTTGCCAGAGAGGCAGACATGGACAAAAGTATCATTGAAGGATGCAAAGATGTGACAGACACCAAACACATTCTCTCCTTCAGCCACCTGAGGCCCAAGGCTGATGACCTGTTCTTCCTTTTCCTTCCCCTTGTGAGGTGCCATTTCTGCAGATTGTCTCCAGACAGGGCTACCAGAAAGAGAGGCCCAGCCCCAATTCTTAAATATTAATTTCCTCCGTATTCTACTATGAGCTTGTTGATTGGCACAGCATTCTCCTAGATCAAATGACCCACAGGGTAGCATGGACTGAGAAATGAGCTATGGCAAGTTTTAATCTTATAGCTTGATTGGTACCAACCAACCAACCAACCAACCAACCAACCAACCAACCCCAAAATGCTCCTGGTAGAAATTTGTAATTTAGAAGTGTTCCAGGTTTGCATAAGATGATTTTTCCATGGTGTTCTTTGCCTCCCTGAACAAGTTGTAGAACCAGTGGATTAGAGGACCAAGAAAGAAGGTGTGAGCTGTTACTCTGCAAATCCTGCCTGCTTCCCTGAAAGCAACACCCGCTTCCTGGGTGGATGATTAGCAACACTCTGGTGAGTCCTGGAGGACAACTCCTTTTGCCCACTTCTGTAAAGTAAACATCTTTCTTGTTTTTTTTTTTTTTTAGATATTATCACTGTGTGGTCTCAGATTGGCCTCAAACTGCTGGGCTAAGAGATCCTCTTGCATGAGCTGCCCAAAGGTTAGGACCACAGGAACATACACCCCCATGTCCAGCTCCATGTTAATAGAGTTGCTGAGCACTTACTATTTGGCAGACACTGCATTATTCCTTCTAATCCAAGAATTCTGTAAAGTAGGCAGTGTTACTACAGTTGAAGTAATGGAGCCTCAGCAAAGTCAAGGAAACTACTAAAAGTCACACAGCTAGTAAAGGGTACATCTGGGCCACAAATTCATGCAGCTGGCTCTAGTCTCTGGACTTCCATTATCAGGCCAAGGAAACAATAGGATACAGGGACTGGCCACCATCAGTACAGACTCCAGCCTACAACTACAATTAAGTAAAAGGGAGGGATCTCTGTGAGGAAACCTGCTGGGGTTTGGGGAAGAGGGAATCTACTGATTGGTGTGAAGAGCAAGTGGTGTTGGGCAAAGCTGAGCCAGGATTCTTTATCTACGATGTTCAGGACTTCATGTCTCCCCTCTGTCTTCCTCCACAAGGACTGTACCTTTATGGTAGCCCTCCCTTTTCCTCCATGCATTAGCCTGACTTACTCACTTAGTCTAGACCCCAGAAAAAGAGAGACAGAGCCTTTTCCCTAAGAGTTTCAGGGACCCCCTTCGGTCCATACATCCTATGGCCAGGAAACTGGGACATCTTGATTAATCAGGTCTGAGTCTCAAGGCCAGCAAAGGGTCGGGGGATTTGTCCCTCTTGCAATCAGCTACACAGTGGAAAATCCAAAGAGGGTGGTGAGGAAATATCAAAAAGAAGGTCAATGGATGAAAAGGAGTTGGAAGGAAAGAACCTTGAAAGTAGAGAGAGACACTGGAGAAGGAGCACTGAGGCCCAGGAAGTGAGTAGAGGGGAGAAGGGAGGTGTCAGGGTCTGGGAGACTGTTACGGTTTATGTCTAGTTGTCCCCCCAAAGCCTCATGCAATCATGGGGCAGGGACTTCTAGAGTTTGAGACTTGATCCATGATCCACTGGGATCATGTGTTTTAGTACCGATGAGATTATGGTCTGAGTATATACTACTGGGAATTATAGGTGTGGCCTGAGGCAGATAGGCTAACTCAGAGAGCCTGATGTAATGTAAAGAGAGACAGAGACAGATTCGTGCTGTTGCTCTCTGCTCCTCTGTTTGGTTTGTTGCCTCTGCTGCGATCATTGCTATTCCGCCTTCGTGAACTGGATGCTCTTTGCTCTGTTCCACTCAGCCTTGGGCCAGCCAAATATGGACTGAAACCTCCAGTAACTGTGCGCTAAATAAACCTTTCCTTCCTTCATTTTGATTGTTGGGTATTTGTCCCAGTAATGAATAAAATTAAGTAACTAAAACAGAGACCAAGGAGGCTGAGGTCTGAGGAGAGACCTGAAGAGGCAGGAGATTAGGACATGGCCAGCCACGGGGTGAGTGAGCATGACCTGTGAATCATGAGACATAGGACACAGCAAATAGTTCCTAAACTTATTTGGAGCCAATCAAGAAGCACTATCTTCCTATCTTTGATGGGAGTTTGAACAGGTTTTTGACAGGACAGAGTAGATCTGACAGCAACTATTAGCCACTGTGAGCTTTCTGGTTGCCTGCGCTCACTCTGCCAAGTGTATTTCTCTTCCTACCTTTCATAAATGTAAAGCCTTAAAAAAATAAAAAATAAATGTAAAACCTGGCTGCCTTTTGTACTTGTCCAGTTGTTTGTTTGGGACACCAAGAACCTCTGGAAAGAATCCACAACACTCCAGAACTCCAGTAATACCGGGGTTCCCTGCTGACCTGCTGAGCATTTTCAGTGGGTGAAAAAGACAGAGAGGAGCCCACTGTTGGTATGGGGGTTTCTGTCAAGGAGTTGGCATGGTGTAGGCAGGAGAGAGGCTAGGGGAGAGACAGTGTGGACAACTCAGAAAAGAGGCATTTTGCAAAGTAATAAAAGGGAATTTACTAAGACTGGGATGGTTCCTCAAAAGATTAAATATGAAATTACCATCACCCAGCAATTCTGCTTTGATTTATATCCAAAAGACTTAAAAGCGGAGGCACAGATATTCTTTTGCCTGTACTCAACAGCAGCATTACTCACATTACCATTCCATGGTCAAATTAACAGAGAAAGTGGTGGCTACCTGGGGCTAGGGAGAGGAAGAGTTATTGGGGAATCTCAATTAGAGATGATGAAAAAGTTCATGGATGGGTGGTGGTTGCAAAACAGTGTGATAATACTTAGTACTCCCGAACTGTTCACTTAAAAATAGTCAAGGTGAGATCAGGAAAGTTGGTGCACACATGTAATCCCAGATATTCAACAGGCTGAGACAAGAGGATCACAAATTCAAAGACAACCTGGGCAATTTGTTGAGAATCTATCCCAAAATAAAATTTAAAAAGTGGGGCTGGAGCGATAGCTCCATGGCACAAGTGGCTGCCTGGCAAGTACAAGGTCATGAGTTCAAACCCTGGTCCCACCAAAACAAACAAACAAAAAATTTAAAAAGGGCTTGAATGTAGTTCAGTGGTAAAAATTGGCCTGTATTTGATTCCTGGTATGAAGTATATATGATATGTTTTACAGTTGCAGTTGTTTGTGATTTCTAGTTGTTCCTACACCATGTTGGTTACTTTTCTCTCATTGCTGGAACAAAGTATCTGACAATCAAAATTAAAGAAGGAAAGGTTCCCCCCCCCCCAGAGAATACAACATAGTATTAATAGTAATAGTAGTAATAATATTACTATTATTAGTAATAATAATAGTAATAATAAATAGAAATGATACAGAATTTCACTAAACAAAATAAAATGAATTGAAAGTATTTGTTGTATTGTATAGTGTTATCTTTGACTTAGTAAGCTACTTAGAGTACCAGGTATAAGCTAAGTTGGAAAAAGCAGCAAAGAAGAAAAAAAAATGTTACAAGAATTTAAGAGGAGAACCAGACGTGATGGCATATGCCTGTGATCCCAGCACCTGGGAGGTTGACACAGGAGTACCTTTGTGAGTTCAAGACTGGCCTGAGGGCTACAAAACTGAGCAGAAGGCCCCCCAAACTGTCCAGCAAGACCCTGTCTAAATAATAATAATAAAATAAATAATAATTTAAGAAGAAAAAAATGGAAAAAAAATTAAGCACTAACTGCTCCTTTCCATAGACCAGCAGAAATCCACAGTACAATTATCCAAGGCATCCTGCATACATGCATATATTTCTTCCCTCCACCCCCTCCTGTCCTCCTCATCTCAGTATTAAAGGAGGTTTATTTTTATTTTATTTTATTTTATTTTTGTCTTTTTGAGACAGAGTTTTGCTGTGCGGTTGAGGCTGGCCCTGGGCTCACTTTTGTAGCCCAGGCTGGTCTCGAACTCGCACCAATCCTCCTGCCTCAGCCTCCCGAGTGCAGGGATTACAGGCATGCGCCACCACGCCTGGCATTAACAGAGGTTTATTAAGCTAACAGTTTTTGGTGATTCCAGTCCATACTCAGCTGGCTCCAAGGCAGAGTGACACATGGCAGAGGGCAACAGTTCATGGTCAAAAAAAAAAAACAGCAAAAGCAACAAGAGCAAAAGGGGAGGAGCAGCAGCAGAGAACCTCTCTCCCTCCTTACACTGCATTCAAGCTGTGCCCCAGGAAGGGTGTAGCAGTCACACCCATAATCTAAGCTTTGGACCATGAATCAGTCATAAACTCTGAAAGCCTATACCATGATTGCATGGGGCTTTGGGAGGACAACTAGACACAAGCCATAATGATACAGGGGGTTGAAACTCCTGACCTGAAAGTTATCCAGGATGAGTTCATGTTCTCTAAAACTAAAGAATGAATTTTAGGAACAAATGAAAGTTAAGAGCAGAATATTTATTAGGGGAAAGAAGGCATCTGTCCAAGACAGGGATAGAAGGGCGACTTGAGAGAGTTGCCCTGGGAAGCTCTTCCTTCCAAGGATTTTTTTTTTATAGAGTAAAACCATTCAGTGAAGCAAGTCTAAGGTGGAGAACATGGGAACTCACTTAGGTAGGCATGAGGTGGGACAAACTATGGTCAACCAATGAGATTACAAGCACATTGCTCAGGTAAATTTTCCAGGACCAAATGAGGAAGTGAGTCACATAGCAAGCAGTCATGAACACAGAACACAGCCCCCTGTTGGGGGATGGATAAGTGACTCTTTGGGCTCTTTCAAGGTTATTGATACCTGTTTAGAATATCAATCCCTGGGGCCCAGTGGGATGGCTCAGTGGTCTAAAGCGCCTGCTTAGGAAAGCTTGGGCAGCTTCAGGGACCGCGGTTCGATCCCCGGCACCACATGCTGCGCCAGCCCTGCCCTTGGGGTGGGCTGAGCCGGCCATAAAAATAAGTGAATAAACAAACAAACAGAGGTTCTGAAACAAGAAAAAAATAAATAAAATTAAAAAAAAAAAAAAGAATATCAATCCCTGATGCCCATCCCTAGGGAAGTGTGTGGCTTCACTGTTTACTCTTTTGTCTTGAGGCGAGATGCAAAGTGGGAGTGTCTGTCTCTTCCAAAGTTGTAAAGTCACCTTGTCTTCCATCTTGTCTCCTTGAGGAACTGTCCCTGTCTGACTGCCTATAGCATTTCTGTCTAATTCAGCTGCCTACAGCATTAACATTTTCACCTTTCCTGTATCCTCACCTCCAAGAGGGTGACCATATGTTTCCAAAGCAATGTTCCCTTTTGCTATGACCCTGATCTGACCTGGGCTGGCTTATTGTAAATCCAAAAGATTTACAATAAGCCTCCCTGTGCAAGGCTTAAGGGAAAGGCTTATTTAAGGTGAAGAAAACTAACATATTCCAAAATTGAGGGGAAGGGAGAGGAAGCTGAGAATGACAGACAGTGAGGTCATGGGCAAGGTAAGGGGAGGTGAGGCTTCCAGGCTCAGTGGAAGGCACCCTATGGGGAGGAAGTTCAAGTGCAGTTCTAAGGGCATTTGAGAGGTAGCTTGTCTTGGTTTTCCTGTCCCCAGGAGATAGCTTCTGCTGGGAGTAGAGGGTCCAACGCAGATTTCAGTGCTGAGAAGACAGTCAGAGGCAGTGGATGAGATAACCAGGTAATGTTAGAGAACTGCTGAGGTTCTTTGAAACTTTGTTCTGGAAAACACTGCCATCACTGAAAAGATGTGTACAGCCCAAGTTCTTTACCTTTGAATATGAGTTGACTTTAGCAATTTACTCCTAATAATTAACAGCAGTGCAGATGATGCTGAAGTGATTAGGTCAGATAGCAGCTACCCAGCTCTCAGGACACAGGCTTGAGGAACCCAGCCACCGGGTAGAGAGGGAGTTCACTTGCTAGTGGTTTAGCTCAGCTGAGGGCTTTGTGACAGCCAGCATCAGATGCTAGATCTTTGAAAGAGGAAGCTTTTGAAATGACTCTAGTGCCAGTCCCTACTGTGTGAGTGACCCTTAGTAAAAACTGGCCAGCTGAGCCCCATCAATTCCTAGAACTATGAGAGAATAGTTCTGGATAGATGTGGTTATTGGATACTAGCAAGTTAGGGATACTTTGTTATGCAGTGCTGGATAACTATAGCATGCTGTTACCACTTTCAGAATATCACTTTCTCTTGTTGACTTTGTTATTATTTAGTGAACAACTTTTTTCTGATAAAAATAATCATGCTCAGGGGCCCAGCAGGATGGCTCAGTGGTCTAAAGTGCCTGCAGGCGGCTGCAGGGACCGTGGTTCAATCCCTGGCACCACATGCTGCGCCAGCCCTGCCCTGAGGGCAGGCTGAGCCGGCCATAAAAAATAAGTAAACAAACAAACAAAAGTTCTGAAACAAGAAAAAAAAAGTCTCTAAAAAAAAATAATAATCATGCTCAGTTTTTAAAATTTGAAAGACTATATAATGCTAAAGAAAAAAAGATTATCTGAAGACCCACTATCCAGACATAACAAATGTACCTGGTAGGTGCTAACCAATATGCTGACTTCTGAGTGAGCCTGGTAGGTGAAGCCTGTTTAGTTTGATTCCTCCTCCCTGTGGTTGGTCAATTAAATTGTTTGCAGTTTTTAGCAGTTTTTAGAGTGGAAGCTGATCGACTTCTGGAGTTTGCTGTGTCAGGCATGATGGAAGATGGGAAACCTGTGACCTGAGTCAGGTAAGACAGCCTCAGGTCTGGGTCTCAGATATTTGTATCTCCCAGGCAGCAAAGCATTTCCCAGAGCTCTAGCTTCCTCCTAGTTGGGGTAGGGCCTCACACCAGAGGACACAGCAGCAGAAGCAGCAGCAGCAACAGCAGCAGCAGCAGAAAAGAGATGGCCAGCATCTTGCTTGTGAAGAATAGATTTACACAGGAAGGTGGGCTTTTGTGACAATGTTTACATCCATCTTTCAGTCTTGCTGCTCATGTTACTCAGTGTTCCCCTGACTTCAAACACTTCGGAGCAGCAAGCATATATGTTGCCACCTGCTGCTCTCAGAAACAACTGTGGTTGCCTAATCCTGAGAGCCACAAGGAATGCAGCAGATAAGTGTAGCAACTGAACCCAATCATTAACTATTTTCTAAATCAAACATCTACAAAAACAGTTCAAGAAGACTTTTGAGCTGATAACATGTTAGTAACCCAGAATTTGGACAGTCCTCCAGTAGCTATACTTTCAAATTCTTTTAACTTGAGGAATTTGTAGCAGTGATGTAACTGATAGAAATGGGGTGGGGAAGGGGCCAGGAAGATAGCTCCATGTCACAAGTGTCTGCCTGGTAAGTACAAGGTCATGAATTTGAACCCCGGTCCCACCAAAAAAAAAAAAAAAAAGATATTTTGGGCCAGTGAGATAGCTCAACGGTCTAAAGTGCCTGCTTAGGCAACCTTAGGGACTGCAGTTTGACACCACTTTCTATGTCAGCCCCACCCCCCAGGGCAGGCTGAGCTGGCTATAACATAAATAAATAAAGTTAAAAAAAAGAAATGGGGTGGAGGGCAAAGTTTGAAGTGTGTTCCCTTGCTAATTGGAAGTTCTCTCCTTTCCTCCCAGAGAAATGGGGCTAGCAAGGCAAAGGTGAGGCTATCTGGCTCGGTAAGAGACATCATAGAACAAGGACCCTAACTCCTTTCCCCTTTGAGAACAAGCTCTGGTTTTACTTTGAGACCCCCTCCTCACCAGCACCCTCAGCCTTCATGGGTAGGTTGGTGTTGACCCATGCTTTGTTGCCAGACTTGGAGATGGGTTCTGGGCAATCAGGGTCAGGGTGATCGGCTTACATGACCAAAGCTGCTTGGACCCAGTGTCAGTCCTAGGGTGTTATGCTGGATCTTTGGGTAAAGAGGTGGTAGTGATGACTAACTGGCAGTCAACTTCTTACACCCAGCCAAATTGAACTAGCTTGGTGCTCGGTATGGGAGGCCCAACTGAGAACTGCTGCCAGCAGCATAAAAACATGTCTTGGTTACTTTTTACTCGTTGCTGAGACAAATACCCAACACTCAAAATGAAGGAAGGAAAGGCTTATTTAGCTCACAGTTACTGGAGGTTTCAGTCCATACTCGGCTAGCTCCAAGGCAGACTGGCACATGGCAGAGAGCAGCAGTTCATGGTGGCAGGACAGCAATGAAATGGTGACAGAGGCGACTGACCAGCCAGGGCAGCAGAGCAACAACAAACATCTGTCTCTCTGTCTCTCTTTATATTACATTCAGGCTCTTTGCCTCAGCCTATCCGCTTTAGGTCACACCCACAATCCCAGAAGTACTTAGACCCATAATCCCATCAGTACTAAAACACATAATCCCCCAGCACTTGGGAGGCTGAGGCAGGAGGATTGGTGCGAGTTCGAGACCAGCCTGGGCTACAAAAGTGAGCGCAGGACCAGCCTCAACTGCATAGCGAGACCCTGTCTCAAAAAGACAAAAAAAAAAACAAAACAAACAAAAAAAAAACCCCACATAATCCCAGGGATCATGAATCAAGTCTCAAACTCTAGAAGTTCCCGCCTCACAATTGCATGAGGCTTTGCAAGGACAACTAGACATAAACCATAATAAGGCAGAACAGGAGAAGCTGCCAAAAAATGCTGGCAGGGATGCTGTTTGGAGAAGCTCCTGCAGCCACTGGAAGCTGCTAGTTCTCTTGGACTGTTCTGCAGCAGGACCTTGTCATGTTGGCTTTCCTGATGAACTTTGGAGGAGTTTTGGTCCTTCTTGAGCATCTTCCTGGCTCCAGAGAGGAAGATGGTGCACTACTCAGCCTCGTGGAGAAGCTTGTTGCATTGCTTTCCTGATGCGAACTCGGCTTTCCTCATGGCTAGAGGAGCTCTCAATCACACTGTTGCTGAGGATGGCCGTGGTACCTGTGGGGGAGCTCCAGTGCTTACCTCGAGCATTACTTCCTACCTCCAGTTAGATCCCTCCATTTGCTAGCACAGACCCTTCATCCTGCTGGCATAGACTTCCTAGCTTCCACCACTGACCCTTGGGCCTTTCTGGCACAGATCTGTGAAGTAGGCCTGCATGAGACTTTGTTGTGGGCTCTAGGTAGGCATCCAGTTGGATTTGTGAGAGGCATTGTTATGAGCTCTAGGTTTTCAGCTAGTATGAGTGTGGGTTTTTTGGTTTTGTGTTTCATTTTTCTTTTTGTACTGGGAATCGAACTCATGACTTTGTACTTGCTAGGCAGGTGCTGAAGCTGCTGCGCTATCTCCCAAGCCAATTAAGTTTTTAGCTGAACTCATGCATGGTATTAAGATCCAGCCCCTCAGATGAATTCTTTAGTGTTTTGACAGATTTGCTATACTTCTTGTATATGATTCATGGGTGATTCCTTATAAAATATTATGAAATATGTCCTGTATTATATTGTTCACCTTGCAAGAACCTTAAACCACAACAGAGGCCTTGTCTTTCTTTAGGGTCACTAAGCTGGTAGGAAGGATCCTGGTGCTATTGGAGGGCCATTTGGGGAAAACTATCCAAGAAGCAAGCACAACCGAGAAACAGGAGCATAGAGACAGCGTCCCATTAAGGTGATTTGAGCCCTCAGATCCAGCCATTCCTGAAGCCAGATGTATCTCTGGAATTTCTATTTAGGTAGCAAAAAATTGACTTCCTTTACTCTGGATTTCTACTTGCCACCAAAGAGTCACTATTAACATTGTCCCTATATGACTAATTGGAGGAGGGGTGAGATTAAGACAGCGAGAGCTAGCAGGTCAGCCCTCCTTCCCACAGTGCTTCCAGAGAGGAGGCCTCCACATCAGCATAGTCAAAAGCATAGCAATTTCAGTCTAGAGCTTTTCTATATTATCTGAGCCCAGGGCAGGGTATGGTGCTGTGGCTTACTTCTATCACCTGTTTTTGTTTGTTTGTTTTGTTGTTGTTGTTTGAGACAGGGTCTCACTATGTAGTTCAGACTGGTGTTGAACTCGCTATGTAGCCCAGACTGGCCTCAAATTTGCAGCAGTCCTCCTGCTCCAGCCTCCCAAGTGGTAGAATTACAGGCATGTGCCACCATGCCTGGCTGTCACCAGTTTTTTGATGGAATGTAAACTGGTATAAATATTACCTAACAATATGGGATTTGGCTTTTCTGATATTAAACCTGACTTGGCTTTACACAGGTCTTCTGACCCTTAGATCCCACCACCTGGCCCACAAAAGATGAAACCAATGACCAAGAATAG
The DNA here is from genome assembly GCA_004027025.1 of Myocastor coypus. Taxonomy (NCBI): domain Eukaryota; kingdom Metazoa; phylum Chordata; class Mammalia; order Rodentia; family Myocastoridae; genus Myocastor; species Myocastor coypus. Next base: position 16,170 of record PVJA010010936.1, read on the forward strand.
GGAAAATAGATGTCAAAGCCTTTTCCTGCCCAAAGTGAGTTCGGTTGCCTGTGTCCCCCATCTTGGTTGTGATCTAATTACCCCACCAAAGCTTCCCCTTCCTATTATTTTTTTTTATTTTTAGATGTTATTTTAGACATCATAGCTTGTCTAGTTGAGCCTCAAACTTACGATCCTTCTACCTTAGCCTCCCAGACAATTGGAACTACCGCAGTGTGCCACTGAGCCCTGTACAAGTCTACGTTTGTTTGCATATGTACACTTGTGGTAACAATAAGAAAAATGAATGGAAAGGCTAGATACCCAGGTCGGGATAGTAGCTTCCTCCACAAAAGATGGAGAGAGTGCAGGGCATGGCTCAGTGGCCAGTGTGCAGGGCTTCTGTTGATGGCAATGGTTTACTTCCTGAGTGGGGTTGTGCAGTAGCCTACTACGGAGCCTCCCTGCACATGTGCCATTCCGAGTGCAGTGTGCTGAGCTCCATCAGCACCCGCAGGCCTCAGGGCAGGCAGCAGAAAAGGAGTGACTCATGTCCCTGGGCTGGGTGCTCATACCGGAGAGGTGCAGCTGAGTAGGCAGGGCAGAGCAGAGCCCTGTGGCAGCTCAGTGAGTCAGGGTGCCCTGCGTTGTGGCAGGTGTTTTGAGAAGGCAGCTGGTAGCCTAAGGCCTCAGGAGTGGTGGGCACAGCCTAAACCAGGGTCCTCGGGATGGGAAGATGGGAAGGGTGAGGCAGGGGCTTCCAAGGCCCAGCTCCATGCTGCTGGCTTGAGGCTTGGTCTTTTTTTTTTTTTTTAGGCTTGGTCTTTACAGAGACACTTCTGCCTTTTTGGCTGCAGTGCCCCCTTGTTGGGCAACTGTGCCACCTGTGGGCAACTGTCCTAGCCATGCTGCAGTGTTTTGCAAGTTAGAGAGCACTATTATTTTGAAATACTAAGAAGAGAATGGATTGGATAGGCAGTCTTAAATCCTATATCATAGTTACTAGGGAAAGAAAAGGGCAATTTTCTATATGTAATTGTGACCATCGTAGAAATTTTAAGGTAACAAACTAGCATTTTGTTTGCTCTGAGACAGGACCTCACTATGTAATTTGGACTAGCCTTGAATTTGTTTGGTAGCCCAGACAGACCTTGAACTCACAGTCTTTCTGCCCCAACCAGTGGAGGACTACAATTACAGATATGTGCCACAACCTCTGACTATAAAGCACTTTAACTTTTTTTTTTTTTTTTTAAAAACCCTTACTTATGAAAGCTAAGTCTCTTGGCAACGTTAATTATGAAGAATTCCAAGTTCCTCTTAAAGGAAGAGTTGCTGGTACCTATTAGTTTGAAGTCTAATTTTTTTTTGATTGAAAAACAATTTCACATTTTATTTTATGGAATATGCTCATCTGCAGAGTTGAAGACATGGAGGGACATACAAATTGTGCTGACACAGACTGGACAAAAAGTCCCCAACCCTGCCTTGCAAATGAGCACTTCCAATGACCAGCTCACCAATTTCTACACAAGATATTTCATTCATCAGAGCTGAAGATGCTTAACAACACTTGTGACTTTAAAAATCTTACAGAAAAGATTTATATAGGTATAGTTTTATTAAATTGGTGTAGTGTACACTTAAATTTATATATTCACAAAAACAAGTTAAGTAAGAAAATACATTGCTGTATTTTTTCTCACCACTTAAGTTCAGGTCTCCTTTCTACGGAATACAAAGGTCATTCCACTGCTGTTAGATTAGAAAGTACTAGGTGTTGTAAACAGTTTCATTTGAAAGAGAATGCGCTTATTTATTGTTGTTGTTAATAGCACATTCAGTGTTTGAGCAACCTAAAGTTAGAAAAGCTACTTACTTGAAGCTGAAGCCTAACATTAAGACTCACTCATGGAAGGAAACAGTCATTGAGACTTTTTTTTTTTTTTTTTGTCTTTTTGAGACAGGGTCTCAGTATGCAGTTCAGGCTGGCCTTGAGCTCACTTTTGTAGCCCAGGCTGGTCTCGAACTCACACCGATCCTCCTGCCTCAGCCTCCCGAGTGCTGGAATTACAGGCGTGCGCCACCACGCCCGGCTCTAATCATTGAGATTTTGAAAACATTATACTCAAATTTTTATATCAAATATATGTTATAATCTATATTTTAAAATCAGAATTATAAAATATGAAGATGTGTATTTTTCTGGTAAGCCCCATAGAGATACACTTAAAACTCCTCTTTACTGCATGAATGCATTACCTTTTCCCCTTTTTTCTTTTTGGTGCTGGCAGTTGAACCCAAGACCATGGCATACACTAAGATATACCCTACCATTAAGCTACACACCAGCCCTTATGTTACCATCTTCAACAGTAAAACTACTTTTGTACTTCATAGTGTGTCTGAACTATTTCACCAAAAAAACCTCAAAATTGGGGATGCAGGTGCCTGTACCCCTGTCACTGTCATCTTTCTAGTCCAAGGCCACTACACTACTTGCCTTTTCTCTTCTACATCCCACTTGGGAATGTAGAGCTCACTGGCTTGGTAGAATTTTTTAAAAAAATTAACATGCACCATTGATTTCAATTTTGGTTGTCTTATTCAAACAACGTTACGATGCTCATGTCTTCCCTACATTTCAAATTGGTTATGAGAATAACTGTTATGATTTGTATCTAGAGGCTTCCCCAAAGCCTCATGCAGTCATAGAACTTTTTCAGAGGTTGATAAATGTCAAGATTAAGGGTCCTGGGATTAAGGGTGGGTGATTGCTGGATGAATCACTGATTGGGTCAGCACCACCCTAATCCTAGCAATCTGCATAAGATAAAAAGAGCAGAAAGAGGCCTGTTTTCCTCTTTCTGCCCTTGTTGCTTCTGCTGTTTTCCACTGGCATGAACTGTTGCTCCTCTTTCCTTCCAGTCTGCTTTGAAGCTGGCAATTACAGGCTGAAACCTCTATTAACTGTGAGCTAACTAAACCTTTTTATGCCCAGTCCCAATGTTTCAGTGTACCCCAGGGGTGGAGCCAACACAGCAGGCCAGGGATCAAACCCCCAGCCTCTGTGTCTGCCTAAGCAGGCACTTTAATCCGCTGAGCTATCTGGCTGGCCTGCAGTGAATACTTTTTAAATGACTGAAAGAACAACAATAAGTGAATAAATGAAAGAAGGGAGGAATGAAAAGAGGGAAGGAAGGAAATAGCCATAGCTTATCAGTTGGAAAAAGAAGAAGCTTTGTTCCTGGATCCATGGCTATCCCTTTTGGTGGGGATCAGAAGTTGCTGTCAGCAAAAGTATGTCCCAGTTGTTGGTCCTCTGGCCTTCCTGGTGGTGGCCCTGGGTCATTTAACAGTGTGGCCCTTCCAGGGCTCTTCTGCTCTGGCAGTGTTTGGTGCCGTCTGTTGCCATCAGCAGCTTGTTTGAGGGCTCAGTGGATGCTCAGCTGTCTGTGCTGTGCATAGTCATGCATTTGGGCAGAAGCTCTGGAGAAGCACAGGCAGCTTGGATACCTGTGCCCAGGGCTGCAGAATCCACCCAGCTCTGAGGCTCCATCAGGGGCATCTGTGTATCCTCCATCCAAGTACAGTTAGGAAGGGAAGACAGACAGTGGAGTCATTAGCTGTGAGTCACTTTCCCCACCGCCAAGACAATATCTGACACCTGTAGCTCAAAGGACGAAAGACTTAACTTGGCTCACACGTTCAGTCCATCACCAGCTGGCTCCAAGACTGGACCCAGAGGAGGCTGAGCTGGGCTAGATGGAAAGATCTGGCAGAGGGAAGGTGTTTGTGTCCTTGTGGTCAGGAAGCAAAGAGCAAAGAAAGGAGTGAGGGAGGGAGATACAGCCTTCCAGGTCATACCCTGGTGACCTGCTTCTGTGGACATACCTCATCTTCTAATAGCATATTCAGCTCTGAATTCTTCAGTGGATTAATGGGCCAATGAGTATAGCACCACCATGATCCACTCACCTTCCAAAAGCCCAACCTTTGAACACATGAGTGTTTTGGAAGACATTCTAGCTTTCAATCAAAGCATTAGTTAAGGACCCTTTGGCTAAAAATCCAGAATTCTAGAACGATTTTTACTGAATCCTTTGGGAAGTCTGGGGTTATGAAAGAATAGTCCAGAGAGGCTATCACTCTCAATAGGATCTTTGGTGAGTAGAAAAATGGTGTTTCTGTGAGAGCCATAGTCCCTAGGCTCATTATGTGACCAGTTTTGGCACACTTGTGTGACAGTATTTGGCCAGTTTGAGGGAACATGTCTTGGTTACTTTTCTCATTGCCAAGACAAAATTCCAGACACTCAAAGAAGGAAATATTTGTTTAGTTCATGATTTGTGGAGATTTCAGTCCATATGCAGAGTGACGTGGCAGAGCACAGTAGTTCATGGCTACAGAAGACAGAAAAAGCAAGAGCTAAAAGGGGAGAAAAAAGCCCCTTTCTTTGCTTATATTGTATGCAGGCTATCTACTCCTACAGGTATTGCACTCACATCATCTTCCTGTCCTCCTCTTGCACAGGATGAGGATGTAAGGACCCTGATCTCCTGCTCAGTCTTTTAGTTAAACTACTAAGTTTCTCAAGTTGGCACAATGTATCAACCATTACAATCCACCCCTTGTCAACTTGAACCAGACACATTTCATTAAACTAGTTTCCAAGCCGGGCGTGGTGGCTCATGCCTGTAATCGCAGCACTCGGGAGGCTGAGGCAGGAGGATTGGTGCAAGTTCGAGACCAGCCTGGGCTACAAAAGTGAGCTCAAGGCCAGCCTGAACTGCATAGCGAGACCCTGTCTCAAAAAGACAAAAAAAAAAAAAAAATAGTTTTCAGATATACAAAGACATGATTATTCTTATCATTTTACAAATTGAACATTATAACACAGGTTTAACAATCCTTAAGAACCAGTATTAAGTCTGTCAGCATTATATTACATTAGAACCACATTTTCCCCTGGTCCCCCAAAGAGTTGTGCACATTGCTTTATGCAAAAGACATGTAATCTATCTCTAAGACCTGGCACATTCCTAACAGTTTCAACAATGCTGAAACCACCCAAGTTTCCTCTGAGATGTAAAGCAAACTCTTAGCTTCAAGCCCCTGTGCAAATCGAAAGTTAAATACTTTCACCACTTAATGGCACAAAGTGAACATTTTTATTTCAAAGTTAAAAATGAGAGTACAAAGGATTGGGGCCAAATCACATTCAAAATCCAGCAGTGCAAACATTAAGTCTTGTCATATCTGATGCAGCATCTGAAGCAATTTTGGCACATTGTGAACTATAGTATATATTTTTTTCTTTTTGTTTTGGTTATTTTTTTTTTCTTTGGACCAGGGATTGAATTTAAGTTCTTGCACTTGCTAAGCAAGCACTTCTTCTACTGAGTCCTTGACATTTTGAACTACAAAGGGCTTAGGTGGCTTTGCCTTTCCTGCATTACTGGTGGTTGTAGCTCCCATGGTTCTTCTGTTGGGCCCACTCTGCTCCCTCCTTGGAATTTTCCTCAGATAATCCACATTTCTGGCTTCTCAAATCACCTGCACCTTTGTCTTCATCCTTACAGCTTCACACACTGCCCTCCCACAGACACGCTGCCTGGGTTCCCAGGCCTTCCGAAATCTGGATGGAAGCCTCCTTAGCCTCAGAACTCTTGCATTCTGCACTTGCCTAAAACCAGCACCATTTGGATGATGCCAAGGACTGCTGCCATCTGGAGTAGTATCCAGGCTTTCTTCTCTCTTGGCTACAGGGGTTGAGTGCCTGGATTGCTGGGCACTCTGAATCTAATTCTGAGTAACAAGTTTTCTACGCTGCCACCATTCTGGAATATGGTGCTCTATGACTTTCTCTTCAAAGTAGTCTTTCACTTTTGCAGTTTTAAGCCTGCAAAGGGTGGAGACTTGCTGCTTCTTCTGATAGTGTTGGTCCATCTTTTATATTTTCCTGTTCCTTCGCAATAATAGACGTCTCCTCAGTTCTGTCTTTGTAGTTCACACTTTACTTGAGCTTCCCTACTGGCCAAATTCACATTTTCTATCATCATGCTGGGTTGTTTGCTTTTGACACTCACCATAAGTCTGGCTAAAAGCCCACAACAATAACCATGCCACTGTTTTAGCTTTTGATGGCCTTGACATTTCTGCTAGATTAATTACTTTGCCACCTTTAATCTCAGTCTCAGGCAAAGTCTCAGGACACAAGCAAAATGCAGACAAACTTTCTGCCAGGCCATCACATATATCATCGGGAGTCCAGCAGCCAGTGTAGTCTGCTTCCCAGCAGAAACCTCCCTAGACTATCAGCCTTATGGTCTTTTGAGCTGTGACCAAAATCTCCCACACAGAACAGCCTAAAGCATTCCAGCTTTACTTTTTTAGGCAACATCTCCGGACCTTTCCAAATTCTTCGCACGAGCCATTCCCAAAAGCTCTTGAACCACATGGTCAGGTATAGTCAGTAACTGCTCCACTTCTGTACCAAATTATGTGTTGGTTACTTTTCTCATTGCTGTAACAAACTTCCAGACACTCAACATTAAAGGAGGAATGGCTTATTTAGCTCATAGTTTGCAGAGGTTTCAGTCCATAATCAGCTGGCTCCCCAAAATGATGATATAGCAGAGGGACAGTAGTTCATGGCTGTAGAAGACAGCAAACATGACAGGAGCCAAAAAGAGCAAGAAGAGGAAGCCTCTTTTCCTTTCTTCTATTATATGCAGGCTACCTGCCCCTAGGTTAGGTGTAGTATCACACCATCTCAGTGCCTTCCTCTTGCATAGGATGAGGATGTTTACAAAGTGAGGATCCCTGCCCTATGCTGAGTTTCTCAGTTAAACTTCTAGATTTCTCGAGTTGGCACCATGTAGCAACCATTACAAAAAGGCTCAGATGGCCAGAGAAGAAAGCTGAAAGATAGGCTGGGAACCAAGCTGGGAAGGATCGTGAACTTCATACCAAAACACTTGTACCTTATACTGTGCCTGACAGGAAGCCCAGGTGTTGTCAGATAACTGAAGTGTACTCCCAGGACCTAGACCTGAGGTTACTCTGGGTTCATATTAGTGCATGTCATTAACGGTAGTCAATTGAAAGCATAGCTGAAAAACTTTTGACACTCATACACAGAGTATGAATCTAGGTATGTTTTCATGGCACTAACTCCCCTTTGAATTTGGGAGAGTTTGGAAATGCTTCAGCCAAAGGGTACCACGGAGTCATGATGCTACATGGCTTCAAAATTAGGCCATGAGCCAGGCATGGCGGCACACGCCTATAATCGTAGCACTTGGGAGGCTGAGACAGGAGGATTGGTGGGAGTTTCAGACCAGCCTGGGCTGCAAAAGTGTGAGCTCAAGGCCAGCCTGAACTGCCTAATGAGACCCTGTCTCAAAAAGACAAAAAAAAAAAAAAAAAAAAAAAAAAAAAAAAAAAAAAAAAAAAAAAAAAAAAAAAAAAAAAAAAAAAAAAAAAAAAAAAAAAAAAAAAAAAAAAAAAAAAAAAAAAAAAAAAAAAAAAAAGGCCATGAAGGATTATAAAGCTTTTACATGGCTTGCCAGAATACTTTTCCTTCAATATATGAGTTTCCATATAAGAAGTCCCACCACACTGGGAAGAAGCCTGTTAAAATTTACACCTAACTATCCCTCAAGAGTCTCATGTGCTCGTAGGTAGGGATTTTGAAACGTGATTAAATTATAGCAGTTCAACCATGTAACCTTGGGCCTGATACCTCAAGGCCCAAGGCCTTCCTTGAGATGAAGACCTGTTTCCACACACCTTTGGAGCCTGTGGGGTAAAGATAAGAAACAAGCCATGTTACCAGTGCAGCCCCCACCCACCCTGCCTGGTGGGTCTCTGGAAGTCTCCAGTGATCAGCTCTACCATAAGCCAGCTGGATCATCCAAAGATGGCACCCGCCTTTATTGCCTTTCTGCATCTCTCCAATATGGTAGTGCTCACTACCATACATTATTCATTTTTCACTATTAGCTCCAGGAAGGCAGGATCCTGTGTGTCTTCTTAACACCCATATCCCCAGCACCCAGCACAGTAAATGGTGTGGGGATGCAGGTGCTCTCATCCTGCTCTGTATCTCAGTAAATAGCTGGTGATTTGCATGCCTGGTGAGTGACTGATTAGAGAGAAAGTTCCCTTTAAGCCACTGCAGAGGGGCAGGGACTGAAGTCTAGGAGACCAGAGAGTTGGCTGCAGCCACAGGCTGTCACGTAGAAAACGTCTGAAATTTCATTTGTGGAAATTTCAACCTGAAAGCAAAAAGCCGCTTGAGCTTTGCTAGGAGATAAGTAGTCCATGTCCAGTGATAACAGTGCCCCTGGGAGCCAGAAAGGCGCTGCACGGGGATCAGACAGACCGGGGTGGTAAATATAGAACAACATGAAAGCAGGCAGCGGCCTGCACAGGACTCTCCTTTCCAGCTGTGTGATGTTCAAATGTGACAGAGCCAGCTTGTTCACCACCCTTCCAGGCCTGTCTCACCCACCACACCTATCCTTTCTGCTGTTTATAGTATAGTGACAGGGCCTGGGGACCATGGCAGTGGTGAAAACATGAGCACTTGGCAAACCTGTGTGTAAGAAACGGTCACACCAGCCATTTGTTGCCAATAGACAGATACAGCAGGTGTGGGTAGTACCACCTGTTCAAGCCACATTCTTTCATCCCCCCTTAGTGGCCTCTAAATTCTTTCACAGTAGCCATGCAGTGAGTATTTCCATGTCTCAGTGTCTATGCAGTAGAACCATATTAGCCCAAGGTTGTGGAAAAGGAGCTGGAGGCACAGTGAGGTGAAGTGCCTTGGCCAGGGTCATGCAGCGGTAGGTAATCAGAGCTTATGGTGGCTCATGTCTGAAATCTGAGCCCTGACTGCCGTACCGCACCACCTCCAGTGCTACCTGGAGGCTCAGGCTTCGGCTGTAGGCTCAGTGTCCTTCTTGAGGCTGAGATCCATGGGGGTCAGGAGAAGGGAACTGATACTTGCTGAGAACCTGCACAGTCCTATTTTACACTTCCAACAATAGACCATGGTGCAATTTTTTTTTTGAAGACTTTTTTATTTTTATTTTACTTTTTTTCTTGTTTCAGGACTCTTGTTTGTTTATTTATTTATTTATTTTTATGGCTGGCTCAGCCTGCCCTGAGGGCAGGGCTGGTGCAGCATGTGGTGCCCGGGATCGAGCCACGGTCCCTGCAGCTGCCTAAGCTTTCCTAAGCAGGTGCTTTAGACTACTGAGCCATCCTGCTGGGCCCCATGGTGCAATTTATTAATCTAATTTTATAGTCAAAGAACCCAAGGCTCAGAGCAGTGGAGCAAGCTGCTCATGGATTCACAATGGTGGAGCCAGGATCAGAACTCAAGTTAGCGGATGCCAAAGCCAGTGTTTCCCCCATTGCCCCATGGTCTCTTCCGGAAGACTTCTCTGTGCCTGGCCTTGGCTTCCTGACAGCTCAGGGCCCCATCTGCCTCGCCTGGGTCTGGCCCAGCCCTGGTCAACCATAGGCCTGTGTACTTGTAGCTGTGGATTATGACTGCTCATCCTACCCCACACTACCTTCTTTAGAGATAACTGAGTGGGGCCTTCTGAACAAGGCCAGATGGCATTTAAAAATGGAAGCAGCTTTCTAGTGGTCAAAGCCCAGGAGAGAGACACCTCAAGCAGGCGCAGCTTTTGGGGTTCTCTGTAGTTCTTGTGGACCAACTGGGATCTGACAGTGAAGTTATCCTACATACAGCTGTAGTAGAAGTTGACAGAGCCCAAGGATGAGATAACCTTAGAATAGGTCTTTGAGCTCCACTGGGAAAACCATTGCATGGGGCTGCTTTGCTCACTAAAAAGTTACTGCACATTGAGACAGGGTAAAGGAAAGAAGGGAAGAGGGAAAGAGCAAAGTTTAAAAGCAAAGTTTCTAAAGCAAGAGTGTCTGGTTTATATTGTTTCCTGTAGTTGAAGCAAGGTTTTGTGGTCTATATTTTGTTCCCTATAATTGCTAATATCACCATTAGAAGGCCAGCCAAATAGCTCAGTGGATTAAAGAGTCTGCAAGCAGGTGCAGGGACTGGGGGTTCAATCCCTGGCCCTACTGGCCAGCCCTGCCCCCAGGGCACACTGAGACAACAATTTCCCCCAAAGCCTCATGTGATCATGAGGTGGGGATTTCTAGAGTTTGAAACTTGACTCATGATCCACTGGGATTATGTGTTTTAGTACTAATGGGATTATGGGTCTGAGTATGGCTGGGATTATGGGTGTCTCCTAAGGTGGATAGACTGAGGCAGAGAGCCTGAATGTAATATAAAAAGAGAGACAGACTCATGCTGTTGCTCTCTGCTTTCCTGGTTGGTCAGTTGTCTCCATCACCATATCATTGCTGTTCCGCTGCCATGAACTACTGCTCTCTACCATGTGTCTCTCTGCCTTGGAGCCAGCCGAATATGGACTGAAACCTCCAGTAACTGTGAGCTAAATAAACCTTTCCTTCCTTCATTTTGAATGTTGGGTATTTGTCCCAACAATGAGTAAAAAGTAACTAAGACAGCCTGTAATCCCAGCTCTTGGGAGGCTGTAACCAGGCAGATCACTAGAAGTCCAATCTAGTAGTGAGACCCTAAACAACCTGTAGACCCTTCCCTAAAATACAAAAAAAAAAAAAAAATCACCATTAGAACTGGGCATATCATATTCTTACTACACTGGCCTGTTTATAATTCTTTCTGTATCAGTTAACTGTGGCCACAATAATTCTGCACAACAGAGCTTCAGTGGCATACACATTAAGCATGGGAAGAGCAGGATAACACTTGTGGCCCAGTAGTAGGTGGGCTGGTCTGTCAGGGTGGACCCATTTCAATGTCTTTCCCCACCTTGTGAGCCAGCAGGCCAGCCTGGCCTTGCTGTTCCTGTGAAGGCAGACACAAAAGAGTACATGCTTCGCTGTGCAGATTCTGTGCCTGCTCCTGCCAACACCTCATGGGCTACTCATGCTGTCAGGGTCAGGAACCCATTTCCTGCATGTGGAAGTGGAGAAGAGAGTGTTGGAGTAGTACACTGATCTTCACACATCACTTCTGCATCATGAACTCCATTGGGAACCAACTTCCTGTATGGCTACCTGAGACCATGAGGTGGCTGCTATGTGTTAAGGATGAATCACATAGTAAGATATGTAGAGGCTGGATTCCCAGTATTACCAAGCCACAAGCCAGAACAAACTGCATGAAACAGATGTGCATTTTTAAGTCATTCTAGTTTGTGATCTCTTTGTTATAGCAACCTAGCTTTACCTGCATCATAGGATTTCATCACAGCACACAGAGGAGTTGAGATTTTTCCCCTTGAATAGTGCTGCAAGCCTATGTAAGGCCTGTAGGGGTCAGGCAGGCCATATGGGCAAGGAAGACGAGCCCAGTGCTTCTTCTCAAGAAATACATTCTTTCCACAAACCCTCTTCACCTGCCTTTAATGTTCCCAATTTTGTGAGAGATAGATATGAAGAATCTTTTTTCTTATGAACTCTGCTACTACAGAAGCAAATGGTATCACCTTATCTTTGGAAAGTTTGTTAATCAGCTCTCCATTACCATAACAAACACCCAAGAGAACCAACTGGTGAAGAGCAAAATGGCTCCCAGTTTTAAAGGCTTCAACCCATGATCACCAGCCCTGTTGTCTTGGGCCTGGGTGAGGTCATGTGTTGTGCCAGAGCCATGGTGTTTAAGCCACTCACCTGTAGCTGGGAGGTCAGAAAGAGGAAGAGAAATAGTCTGGGGTCCCAGTCTCCCCCTTGAGAATCTCTCACTAGATTCCACTTCATAAAGATTCTGTCACTTCCCAGTAGCAGTTTGGGACTACATTTAACACAGAGGCCTTTGGGAGGATAGCAGGAGGTGCTTGGGAGTGGTGCTGACTCTGGAAAGATGGAGTGCTGGTGCCTCTAGCCAAGCCACCACTCAGCCTGTGCATGCTTCCTTGTGTGGGAGCATGGGCGCCCTCCTTGGCCGGGTATCTCAATGATTCAAGAGTTTCAAACTTGGACTTTTAAGTTAAGCATAGCTTATGTCAAAGCGTTGTGTAGGGCCTAGTGAAAGTGACCAGATGAAGAGGCTGGGTGGATGGACAGTCTGGGGCTGTGCAGCTCCTCCAAGTAAAAGTGAGCCCACAGTAGCTTAGGCCTCCTGGAACCCAGCCAGCCGGGACTGAGACGTGCCAGCCTCCCCAGCTCCCTGAGCATCGCTGACTGTGGATGCTGTTATGGTGATGAGGGACAAGAGGCCACCTTCTGGGCCCTGGCAGAACCTTTCCAGCTGTTACAGAAATAGTGCTGATGTCACATGCATTGTTTCCTTCTTTAAACAGTTAACCTCATGTGGCCCAAACCAACCCAGATTGCAACCTGGGCATGGGACTAGAGGCATGATAGAATTTTAAATGAGGACATCAAGGGGGAGAGATTGTGTTCTCAAAACAGACGGCAGAATGGGTTGGAGGGCAAGGATTAGGGGGTCCTTGTTGGGGGCCAATGAGGGTAGAGTGCGTGTGGACAGAGGGGACAGGCAGACTTCAGAGCTGAAGCCAGGTGGCCTCAGCAGGCTGGCCTTTCATTGGCTCCCAGTTAGCTGCACCTTTGGAGGGTGCCCAGCATTGCTTGCTGGCAGGCTTGGGAAAGCTGGGGGATGCTGGTTCTTGGCAGATAGCTACTGTTGCCCAGTCCCTTGAAGGAAAGCCCAGCTGTGACAGCCCACAAACAGGGTCCAACAGCTGGCCCAGCCCCCTGCTGCTCACAGAGCTCCTCCTCTGCACTCAGGACACAGCCTTTCTCACTAGTTCAAGGGCAAGAGTCCAAGTCACAGAGGGCACCGTGCTGATCCACCGAAAGCTGCCTGCACCTCACCACACAGGGCCAAAGGCGGGCTGGAGCTCACTGCCTGAAGATGACATCAGCTAGCAGTGGGGAGACTGGGGAGACTGCTCTGGTTGGCACAGGAAACATTTCTCCTTCAGTAACTTCATACTTAGTTTCAAATGTCTGTGTATGGGGGCAGGGTTATAGTTCAACTGCACAGCGCCTGCCTGGCAAGTAAGAGGCTGTGAGGTAGGTAGGGGATATGACTTCTGGGTGAGAGCTGCAATTTCATGGCTGTGATTGTTTAGGGTTTAAGATGAGTGAAACCCCCGAGTTCATTAAAACAAACTTAAAGAAAAATATAAATAGTAACAACAGTGAGTGGAGATTGTCAAGTCGGACTAGATGGCAGCTCTGGCTAAGTTCTCATTTCCAGTTCTGACAGGGATGGTTTTACTTTGGTTGGATGCTTTGCACATGTCGGACAATAACTTGGCATTTTCACATTAGCTGAGTCACTTTGCATAAAAATACTTAGAGTATTTTTCTCTAGAGTAATTCTACCTGAGGATCTTTGTGAGACCCTAAAAGTTTAAAAACTACAAAGGGCTGGGGATGAAACTCAGTGGTACGGGTGGCTCCTACGTTCAATCCCTAGGTCTGCGGAGGAGGAAAAGCGATGGAAAACTGACCAGCCAAATCACTGACTCCAAGGTCAGTATGTAGGACAGGGTGACACAGGCAAGGGTGTGTTCTCTGCAAATAGCTCCAGGAGGCAGCACCAGGCCAGGGACCCTCTGGCACAGGGACGGATGCTGTTCTGAGCACTTGGTAGAGCTGTTCCGTGATTCCCTACAGTGACAGCCAGACATTTGGTCAAGCTTCAGATCTCAGAATCTAAAGGAAAGCATCTTTTCTGCCCCGAAATATCAATGTCTCCCCACATAGCCCATTTTTTTCTGGTACCCTGTAAGTTACCTCCCAAATATGAATGCATGTTCACAAGCCCTGGACTTTTCCTCATCTAACATTGTGGAGGTTTCTACTGCCCAGCCTCTGTTCCTGTGCTCCCTGCTCTATGATCTGCCCTTTTCCTCCTCTCTGGGTGTCCTAACCCATCTGTCATGGAGTCCCCTTACAAATAATGAACACCTTGACAGATCTAAGAATGAAGGACAGGAAAGTTGAAAGCAGAGAGGGATGACATACAGGTGCATGTGACATCGCCTGTGCCTCACTGGTCCTCATCACCACTGCAGTCTGTGAGCTCCACGAAAATTCATGCAGACGCAACCTGACAGTGCCAACTGCCTCCTGCCCACATGTGACACCTCTAACCATGAGTCCTCAGGCTTCCCTGCTGCTGTCGAGGCTTTGTCCCCTCACACATCTGTCCCCAGGCACACAGAGTCTGCAGATGCAAGGGAGTCCACACCCTATGGGAAAACCCTCTACCAACAGAGATGGGAGACCATGGGTCACTCTCCTCTTCCCTTGCCTTGTGCTGTCCTAAGGGCTGGTCATGCCCATGACCCCCGAAGCACGTCCCATTTCCTGTTCCATGAGGTCCTTAGTCAATTACACGGGACACAGGGTGGTGACAGGGTGGGAAGCCACCTTCCCAGCTCATTCCCTCTGCCCAGCCTGCTGCTCTGGCCTTCCATTAGGGCCCCACAGTACCAGGGGAGTTTTGCTGTCTGTGCTGTGTTCCGAGAGAGAGAGACTGGTGACAGTGAACTTGGGAATGCAAACAAAAATGGACAGCAGTTTAGACAAAGTGGATGCAAGACAATGAGGGATAAAGGAAACAAAGCCTTCTAGTCCTGATGAAGTAATACCACAGGAAGAGACTGTCACATAGTGACTCTTGGAGGCAGACTTGCATGCGGGACTACCAGGCTTCAAATCTCAGCTGTGCCACTTCTCACCTGTGTCCCTCCTGAAAGTCGCTTAATCTCTCTGAGTCTTCAGCTCTCCACTTACAGAATGAGACATTGAAAATGGAACCTTTTTTTTTTTTTGTACCAAGGATCAAACTAAGGACCTTGCACTTGCCAGGCAGGCAGCTAAGCCCCTGAGTTATCTCCCTGGCCCTTGAAAATGGGATATAAAATACAAAGGACATTTCCTACAGCTGATTGGGGATCTAAAAAATTAACCTACAAGGTAACATGTAAGTATTTATGTATTAAGGAACAAGTAACTGAATACAGTGGTACCTCAGTTCATGAATGTAATTTGTTCTGTGATTTGGGAAAAATGCCCATGTTCATGTTCATGCTCAAAAGTTGGACATGGTCATGTTTGTCACCCAATACAGAATTCATAAGTGGAATTTTGCCAAATACTTCTATGTGTGAGCCACATTGTTCACAAACAAAAGCACTCGTGGACTGAGGTAACACTATATACAGTACAAAAATTGTTAAAATACAAAAAATATTTGACAAAATTGAAATTCCAATACCATGAGAGGCTTTAATAAAATGACTATTGTGCAGCAAAGCAGATATTTATATTTATGATTGTCATAGTTGTACACATATGAGTGCTAGCTGCTATTTTTTGAAAAAAATGTATCTATCACAGGGTCTACAGGGACTCACTACATAGATCTGACTCTAGTGATCCCCCTGTTTTCAGCCTCCTACGCGCTGGGATTACAGGTGTGCACCACCACGCTCAGTCTCCGTTGCTGTCTCAGCACACCCTGGCCCGGGGCCAGCACATGCAGGGATTGAACCTGGTCCTTGTGTCTGGCTAAGCAGGTGCTTTAATCCACTGATCTATCTGGCCAGTCCTCTAGCTCCTGTTTGCACTTGTTTGGGTCATATACCCCCAGGCACGTAAGGGGGCCAAGGAGGTAGCTCAGGGGCATAAATGCCTGCCTGGTAAGTGCAAGGTCCCGAGTTTGATCCCTGGTTCCGGGGGAAAAAAACAAACAAACAAACCCAGACATGTAACTGGTAGGTCATATGGTTGGTCTATATTTCATTGTTTGGAGATTGTCGTACTGTTTTTCATAGCAGCTGTACCATTTTATACTCCCCCCAGCAATCCATGAAGGTTCCAACTTCTTTACATCCTGGCCTGTACTTATTTGTTGTTGGTTTTGATTAGCCATCCCAGTGGGTGTGCACTGGTATCTCACTGTGACCTTGACTTGCATTTTAGAGAGAGGGAGAGAGAGAGAGACCTGGAGGCACATGCTTAACAAGCTAAAAATCAATGATTCCATTTTTTCCAAGTCAAGAAGATAAAAAATGAAGATTTCTTTTCTTTCTTTCTTTCTTCTTTCTTTCTTTCTTTCTTTCTTTCTTTCTTTCTTTTCTTTCTTTTCTTTTTTTTTGCAGGACAAGGGTTACCTTGCACTTGCCAGGCAGGCAGTTGTGCCACAGAGCTATCTCCCTAGCCCCAAAAATAAAGAAGTTGAAGGCATATAAGAAGAGATATTTTTTTAAATGTATTTGGTTGTTGCAGGGTCTCATGAAGCAGCTCAGGCTCATGGTGATCCTCTTGCTTTGAGCCTCTCCAGCACTGGGATTGCAGGTGTGCACCACTATGCCTGCCGGACCCTGGCTGGCTCAGTCTGCCCTGGAGGTAGGGCTAGCACAGCACTTGGTACTGAGGATAGAGCTGAAGCTGCTGTGCTTGCCTAAGCTTACCTAACCAGGTGCTTTAGATCCCTGAGCTATCTCACTTGGATCAGAAGAGATAATTTATAAAGAAAATGCACAAGTTAGTCAAGTCTCAAGTGTTAAATTAGTTATTGGTAGTGATAAAAATAAAAGAGCCAGAGAGCTCATCAGATTAAAGCACCTGCTTAAACCAGGTGTGGTGGCACCCACCTGTAATCCCAGCACTATCGAGGTTGAGCTGGAAGGGTCTCTGTGAGTTCAGGACCACCCTGGATTCTACAAAAGTGAGTATAAGGCCAGCCCAAACTGCATAATAAACTGTCCCAAAAAACAAAAGCACCTGCTTAGGCAGAGCGCACTGACCACGGTTCAATTCCCAGCATGCCAGTGCCAGCCCCGCCCCCAGCACACACTGAGACAGCTATTGAGACTGGGCATGGTGGTTCAGGTCTATAATCCCAGCCCTTGGGAGGCTGAAAACAAGAGGATCATTAGAGCCAGAATTGTGTAGTGAGACCCTGTAGACCCTGTACTAAAATTTTTTATAATGATAGAAGAGAATGGATGAGAAAAATATAGTGTATCAGTTTGCTATTGCTATATAACAAAAAACAAACAAACAAAAACAGTTTAAGATAAACATTTACAATTGGTCCTGAGTTTATAAGTCAAGTGCAGTGTTTCTAGTCTGAGAAAGTCTCTTTATGTGTGTTCAGGTGGCTCCATATAATCTAGATTAACTCTGCTGGTCTTGGCTGGCCTTTGCCTATGTGGTGGGGCCATCAACCTGCAGGAAGGTGGTAGTGAACCTATAGCACATGTGCTGCAGCAGGCTGTTTATATCTTTGAGAGCTCTAGAGGTTTCCCCCATCACTGGCCTAGAAGGACCTTAGTTGGCGTAGCAAGGCTTATTCATCCTCCAAAAGGTGAGCTGTGCCCCAGTCTAAGGACAGAGTCAGGGCTCCAGGAGAACAAGCAAGACCTCGAGATCTCTGAAATACTGGGGCTAACACTGGCACATTCACTGTCACCACATTCACATGGTGAGAACAAGTCACAAGGCCGGTATACATTCCCAGGTTGAAGGAACAGACTCAACTTCTTGATGGGAGCAAAGCTGCACTATGAAAGGGCATGGATCCAGGAGAGTGGATGACTGTGGACATTTTTACAATCAATTCCCCCATGGATATCAAGAATGCAAATTCAGAGTTGTGAGCCTTTGGGTGTCACTGCTGGGGTTGAAGAAGGAAGTGGCGCCAAGGGTGAGCCTGTATATCTGTCACTGGATGACAAAATGCTCATAACATAAACACTACTATTTTAGCCATTTTCCAGAGTCAGCTCAGTAGTGCTTGATGCACCCACGCTATTGTACAGCGCTCAGTACTATCCAGCTCCAGAACTCTTCTTACATCTGAATTGAAACTCAACATAGTAAGCAGTAACTCTTCTCCTCCCTTGTCCCTCCAGCCTCTGAAAACCACTCTTCTACTTTCAATCTTCATGATATTAGTACTGTAGGCACTTCATTCCAGGTATTTATTTGCCTTTTGTGCCTGGCATATTTCACCTAGCATAATATTTTCAAGATTTGCCCCTGTGGTAGCACAGGTCAAAATTGCCTTCCTTTTATGGCTGAATAGCATTCCATTGTATGGATGTGCTAGATTTTGTTTATCCACTCATCTAACAGACACTTGGGCTGTTGCCACTACTTGCTGCTTGTGTAATGCTGTTAGGAGCCCAGTTGTACAAATAGCAGTTCTAGCTCCTGCTTGCACTTCTCTGAGTCACATGCCCAGCGGTGGAATTGGTAGATCATATGGTTGTTCTTTTTTTTTTTAATTTTTTTTATTTATTTGTTTATTTATTTATATTCTTGTTTCAGAACCTTTGTTTATTCACTCAGTTTTATGGCCGGCTCAGCCCGCCCGAGGGCAGGGCTGGTGCAGCATGTGGTGCCGGGGATCGAACTGTGGTCCCTGAAGCTGCCCAAGCTTCCCCAAGCAGGCACTTTAGACCACTGAGCCATCCCGCTGGGCCCCATATGGTTGTTCTATGTTTCGCTTTTTTGAAGATTGTCATGTTTTCCACAGCAGCTGTACTATTTTATATTTCCCCCAGTCAATCCATGAGGGTTCCAACTTCTTTATATCCTGGTCTCTATTTATGTGTTGTTGTTGATTAGCCATCCCAATGAGTGTGGATTAGTCTCTCATTGTGCCTTTGATTTGAATTTCCCTGCCTAGTCATGTTAAGCATCTTTTCACTTGCCTCTTGGCCACTTACATATCTTCTTTGAAAAAACATCTATTCAAGACCAGCAATACAGCTCAATGTACAGGACCTACCTGGCAAGAGCAAGGTCTTGAGTTAGATTCCTGGCAGCAAAATCCAAGATAAAACAGACAAAAAAACTAGAGAAATACTTAAATTCTTTGTCCATTTTTAAATCAAGTCATTGTTGTTGTGAAAGTTCTTTGTGTATCCTGGATGTCAACCCCTTAGCCTTTTGTGCCTGGAATATTTCACCTAGCATAATATTTTCAAGATTTGCCCCTGTGGTAGCACAAATGTGGTAGCACAAATGCCTACAAATGTTTTCTCCTACTCTGTATTTTTCATTCTGTTTGACAATGCCTTTTAATGTGCACAGATGCTAACTGCACCTATTTTTGTTGTTATTGCAACAATTACTTCTTTTTTTTTAAAGAAATTTTATTTTATTTTATTTTATTTTTTTTTCTTGTTTCACAACCTTTGTTTATTCACTCATTTTCATGGCCGGCTCAGCCTGCCCTGAGAGCAAGGCTGGCGCAGCATGTGGTGCCGGGGATCGAACCGCAGTCCCTGTAGCTGCCCAAGATCTCCCAAGCAGGCGCTTTAGACCACTGAGCCATCCCACCGGGCCCTGCAACAATTACTTCTTACTCTGCCCCTTTTGTGTGCACTGCTGATGTTGTTCATTTCCTATACTAGCCTGGTAGTGTTTGGGGAATGTGTTAATACGGAATGGAGGCCATTGCCAAAGGAGACCTTGCTGTTAAAAATGCCTAGCTTCCAAGACAGTGACAGGGTGCTGGTGGGAAAATCCAGTAACATCTCTGGTAAAAAGATCAGGAGCACACAAAGGAGCAAGCGTCTCAGTGCAGGCACTGACTGCCTGGGAGGCCTCACCTGCCGCAGCCTCTGTGCCTCAGCCTGCACTTGACTCCATGCTGCAGGCCCCAGAGGCTGCTGGATGAAAGAGCAGAGAAGATAAATTCCAGAGTCTTGATTTCAGCCCCAGCATGGACAGCTGTATGAAGCAGGCCCTTATTCCACAAGAGAAAGGTGGCCCAGCCATCTGGCTGGGGATGATTAGCTTCTTCAAAATGTGGTGCTTAAATCAGATTCTCTCGCTTTGAAGATGATTCCTGCAGGACTGATGAGCTAATTTCCTTGAGGGAAAACCATCAGGTTTAAAAGCCCTAATTTTCCAGGTGGCCCTAGCTTCATCCATAAACACTGGTGAGGGACTTGGGCTCAACTTTTAGAAGATGAAACTCCTTGCATTTCATGCTTCCTGAATGTGGGGAGTGACCCAACAAGCAGATGTGTGACTGGACTAGAGATGGCCCCAAGTGGTTTGAAGTGATGTTTTATTTTCTGTTGTGTGTTTTGTTTCAGTAGATGCAGTTGTGTCCTTTTAGTGTTACTCTTTCCATAAAAGTATGTCAAATTCTCAGCCTTGCAATAGTTGATTAGTCCATTTTTTGTTACTGTAGCAAAAGACCTGAGACTGGTGATTTATGAGGAGCAGAGGTTTCTTTAACTCAGTGTTGGAGGCTGAAAGTGCAAACAGCGTGATGCAGGCTCTGGTGAGATTCTTTACCTGCATCACATGTGACATGGCAACACCATGGCAGCCCTGTGAATGTGAGAGATCACATGGTGAAATGGGATGGCAGAGGGCAGTTGGCATCCCATGAGGACTATGGATCTCTTCTGTGGGCCCCTAGTAACCTGATATCCTCCCTATCCTCCCTAGGAAACCCTCACCTCTTAGCAACCCCCCCACACCGAGGACCAAACTTCCAACACATAGATATATGGGAGACACATTCACACCACATCCCAACCAGAGGCACTGTGCATTATAGCCATTCATGTGCTGCCTATTCACTGAGCAATTACTGGATGCCAGGCAGTCATGCACAGGCTAAGTCCGGTGGGAAAAGGGGCAGGCTCCGCAGGCAGCCTGCCTGAGTTTGTTGTGGCTTGTTCCTTGTCTATGTGCTGTAGGCTAAGACTGAACCTTTTCTGTAAAGTGAAGAAAATGACAGTCTGGCTTGTGTCTAGATGTCCCTCCAAAGCCTCACATAGTCATAAGGCTTTTTCAGAGATGCCTGAATCTAGAGTGTGTGGCACTAGGATTAAGGATGTGCGATTAACCCAGGTCTCTTGCTGTGGTCAAGTCACACATCTGCAGCTGGGACTTCATCTGTCCAGAGCAGTGATCCTGAATCCTGAGACAGGCTCTAAGAGAATCCTGGGCTCTATGATATCTTCTGCCCATAGCCTGAGGTCCTGTCACTCAAGCATGGATGTGTTGTCTCACTGTTGTCAGGTGAGTTAGTAACTGGAGGACCTGAACCGACTCCACAGTGGGAGATGGAACCAGGTCACATAGCAGCCAGGAGGACATGCAGAGTTTTGCAAACTGCCCTGCTGACTCCCACCCTGTTTGCTGTGGTGACAAAGAGCTGAGAGCCACTGAAGGTGGCAGCTATACAGTGGCTTCTCATTCCACTTGAACGTATAGCTCAGCCTCTTATCATAGCTTGATAGCAGCTTGACATAGCTGCCATAACCTGAGAAACAGCTTCTCCCTCTCCAACCAGAGGCTCATGGCCACCAAGTGTGCTCTGTTCCTCTCTCTTGGTTGGCTGATGTTGGCTGCCTTTGGTCATCCTCCTTTTTAGACCTGGGGGCCAGCAAAGCTGTTCTTCCCATGTCAGTGGCAGAAGCCCAAAGGAATAAACCCTACCTCACAGTTCATGGAAAGCCTGATCCCTGGGCACCAAAGCAAGTCCTATGGGAAAACCCAAAGCCAAGGAGAATGGAAGTCTGTGATTGAGTATAAGTACAGTGTAGGGATGTGGAGACCTATGAGTAATCAATCTGTCTATCCCAGACCTACATGTTTCACCCAACTGGCTAATGACAATTCTTCCACCTATCCACTAACCATTCAAATGCTTACTGAGCATTATCCATCCTCGCATTTTCTTATTTATTTATTTAAATATTTATTTTTTCTTGTTTCAGAACCTTTGTTTGTTTATTCACTCATTTTTATGGCCTTCTCAGCCCGCCCTGAGGGCAGGGCTGGTGCAGCATGTGGTGCTGGGGATCGAACCTCGGTCCCTGAAGCCGCCCAAGCTTCCCCAAGCAGGCACTTTAGACCACTGAGCCATCCCACCGGGCCCCCTCCCATTTTCTTAAACATACTGAGGCCTTTTCCATCTCAGGCTCTTTGTACAAGCTGCTTCCACTGCCTTTAACTCCCTTCCCTATCTAATATACAGCTAAATATCTAAATGGCTAAAGCCTCTCCACACCTAGCATCTTTAATACTGGTCATCTCTCATTATCTCATTTATGGATTTGTTTCTTGTCTGCCTTCCGTCCCCACCAGAACCTAAGGCTCATGATGCTAAACACTTCACTGTTGTGTCCCCTGTACTTTGCGCAGCATCTACTGTGTATATATTGAACAAATTTCAGGTTCACTAGAGAGGAAAATTTTCAAAGTAACAAGTAAACTGCAAACAGGTGTGCATCTGAAATTCTTTTCCCGGTAGTGCCTTTGTTTATCTTGAAAGCCATAGTGGAGTCACCCAGGTGGGAGGGATCTGTTACCTGCTGCTTGGAGGTGGGCGCTGTGCAGGCACTCTGTGCCCTGGCATGCAAGAGTCAGCAGCAGGGGCGGAAGTAGAACAAGATCGGAAAGTGCTATGACTCCCATAGGTGTCATTCATTTACAGCCCTCTTACGTGTCACACATTGTCACCAGCTGTAGGTCAACAATGGCAAAACTCAGAGAGCTTTCAGTGGTAAGAAACAGCCCTCTCTGGCTCACATGTTATAGGTTTGCCATCACTGCTCTAGACTTGGCAGTGCGGACACAGAAAGGAATCAGACACAGGATGGTGACAACACTATTCCAACATCAAAACAATAACTCTTTTGTGTGTTTTCTCTGGAGAAATGACTGTTCTAGCCCTTCATTCATTTTATTTATTTATTTTTATTTTTTGGTTGACTGAGTCTGCCTTAAGGGCAGGTCTCATGCTCCATGTGGGGCTGGGGATTGAACCGAGGTCCCTGGCACCTGAGACACTTTGCTGAATCATGTGATTTAACCAGCTGAGCTACCTGGAAAGCCCCTCTTCATTCATTTTAAAATTGAAGTCCTGCATTTTTAAAAATTTTATTTTAAAGAGTAAAAATAGCAGAAACAAAGATAGAAAAAAACAGTAACAAGTAAGAGTATGTGTAATACAGAATTTCAAAACAAGAAAAATTTAAGAGTGGTTGCATTACATATTTTCATTATCAAATCAGTATAGATCAACAAACATAGGTATGCAAGACTGATCAAATAAACATTAACACTTTCAATAAACATTAATTTTTTCAACTCTTCCAATTGCATTTTGTTTTTTGTTTTGTTTTGTTTTTTTTCTTGTTTCAGAACTTTTGTTTGTTTGTTTATTTATTTATTTTTATGGCTGGCTCAGCCTGCCCTGAGGGCAGGGCTGGCGCAACATGTGGTGCCGGGGATTGAACTGTGGTCCCTGCAGCCGCCTAAGCTTTCCTAAGCAGGTGCTTTAGACCACTGAGCCATCCTGCTGAGCCCTGAGAAGTTTTTTCATGTCAAAAAAAATTACCAACGTTTTATGGCTGGCTGAGCCAGCCATAAAAATAAGTAAATAAATAAATAAACAGGGGCCCGGTGGGATGGCTCAGTGGCCTAAAGTGCCTGCTTGGGAAAGCTTGGGCGGCTGTAGGGACCGCGGTTCGATTCCCGGCACCACATGCTGCGCCAGCCCTGCCCTCGGGGTGGGCTGAGCAGGCCATAAAAATGAGTGAATAAACAAACAAAGGTTCTGAAACAAGAAAAAAAAATTTAAAAAAATAAATAAATAAATAAACAAAAGTTCTGAAACAAGAAAAAAAGAAATAAATAAAAAATTCTTAAAAAAGAAAAAGAAAAAAACTTCTCAGCTGGAGGAGGTCCCATTTGTTGATTCTTTCAAGTGTTAAATGTGCATTTTGATTTTTGTCCATGAACACTTTGCCTACTCCGATGTCTTCAAGATTTCCTCTGACTTTCTCCTCTAGGAGATTTAGGGTTTCTCTTTTAATATTTAGATTTTTAATCTATTTTGATTTTAGTTTAGTTCATGGTGATAGAACCGGATCAAGTTTTAGTTTTTGACATGTGGAGAGCCAGTTTTTCCAGCACTATTTGTTAAAGAGGCTATCTTCCAATAAACATGTTTAGCCCCTTTGTCAAAAATAAAGTGGCTGAGTGTGTTTGTATTTACTTCTGCATCTTCTAATCTATTCCACTAATACTCAGGTCTATTTTTTTTGCCGATACCATGCTGATTTTATTACGGTAGCTCTGCCATATAATTTTAGGTTAGGAATTATAAAGTCTCCTGCTTTATCTTTGTTGCCCAGGATTGTCTTTGCAATTCTGGGTCTTTTTTTGGTTCCAAATAAATTTTAGGAACTTCTCCAGTTCTGTGAGGTATGTTGATGGTATTTTGATAGGAATTACATTAAATCTGTATAACAGTTTAGGGAATATGGCCATCTTTGCAATGTTGGTTCTTTCTATCCAGGAGCAGGGAATATCTTTCCATTTTCTGAAATCCTCTAGGATCTCTTTTTTCAGAGTACTGCCATTTTTATTGAAAAGCTCTTTTACTTCTTTAGTTAGGTTAATTCCTAAATATTTCGTTTTCTTCAGTGCTATTATAAAGGGTATTGTTTCTCTAACTTCTCTCTCAGTTTGTTTCTTATCTGTATAGAGGAATGCCATTGACTTTTGTGTGCTGACTTTGTTTTTTTTCTTTTTTTTTTTTGTCTTTTTGAGACAGGGTCTTGCTATGCAGTTGTGGCTGGCCTTGAGCTCACTTTTGTAGCCCAGGCTGGTCTCGAACTCACACAGATCCTCCTGCCTCAGCCTCCCGAGTGCTGGGATTACAGGTGTGAGCCACCACGCCCGGCTCCTGTGTGTTGACTTTGTAACCTGCTAGGCTACTAAATTTGTGTATTAATTCTAGTAGCTTGTTGGTGGAGTTTTTGGGGTCTTCCAAATAAATTATCATGTCATCTGCAAATAATGATAATTTAACTTCTTTACTTATTTTTATTCCTTTTATTTCTCTCTCTTGTCTAATGGCTGTAGCTAATGATTCCAGAGCTCTGTTGAATAAGAGTGGTCATGGAGGACATCCTTCTCTACCAGATTTGAGAATAAAAGGCTTCAGTTTTTCCCTGTTTAGAATTATGTTAGCTGTTGGATTGTCATAGATGGCTTTTATCAGATTGAGGTAGAGGCCCTGTATTTCAAGTTTTGAAGCCCTGCAGTTTTCTTCATATTTATTTCATAATTACAAGTCGTAACTGTGGGGTATCACCCTGTGTTGTCACCTGAGCCTGCCTGGGACAAACATTTTGGGTGGTTGGCTACAGGGAAGATGGTCTCCTGGTGTCCTGTGACAAGAACTTCTCCTAGACAAGGACTTGATACTTAAATGAGGCCTACTTATGTTAAGGAGTCAGTAGTATAGAATAGTAGTCCTCTTGTTTTATGAGGACCTTTTTTCTTCCAACACTTAAACCAAGTAATTTGAGTAACAAATGCTTAGATAAAGAGAGAAGGGCCTAGTTCATGTTCTACTGCTGTTCTTTTAAAACTCAGGCCACCTCTCCTTTCTTTGTAAATACTGTTTCTTTTTTCACCCGTCCTCTTCCTCTTCCTGTTCCTCACCATATGAATGATGCCAGGGACTATCACCAACCCCAAAAGTATACAGGTGTTCACTATAGAATAGATGATGGAGGAATCACAGTTTTTATTTTATATTCTATATGTTTTGAAAGTGATATGGGACTTAGAAGTAAATTCATATAGCTTTAACCAACTTATTTTAGACAGATCCCTCCTTTAAAAAAATACGAAAGAGAAAGGACAACCTCTTAAATAAATGGTACTGATGGGGCTGGTGAGATGGCTCAGCTGTCTAAAGCACCTGCTTAGGCAAGTTTAGGCAACCACAGGGACTGCAGTTCTATCCCCAGTGCCACATGCTGCACCAGCCCCACCCCCAAAACTCAAATCAAGAGGCTGGGGAGATAGCTCAGTAGAATAAGTGCTGGCCTGGCAAGTACAAGGTCCTTAGTTCAATCGCCGGTAAGAAAAAAAAAAAAAACCTCAAATCAAAATGGACCAAAGGCCCTAATGTAAAACTCGAAGCTCTGGAACTACTAGAGGAAAACTGAACTACTAGAGGAAAACTTAGCGAGCCCTTGGATATAGTATAAGCAATGATTTCCTAGGTAGTTCTCCCAAAATGTAGGAGACAAAACCAAAACTTGACCAATGGGATTACAACAAACTAAAATACTTCTGCATATCAATCAGCAGAGAGAAGAGACAGCCTACAGAATGGAGGAGGTCTTTGCTAACTAGTCCCAGAGAGAGGATTAATATCCAGATTATATAAAGGACTCTAAATTTTAGCATCTAAGAAACAGGCAATCCAATTAAAAATGGTTAAAAATGTCTGACTTGAACAGGCACTTCTCAGAACAGTTATAAATAGTCAATAAGTATAAGAAAGAGTACTCAGTGACCTTAACCATCAGGGAAATGCAACTCAGAACTATAGTGAGATTATACCTCATCCCAGTTAAGATGGATATCTACCATTACAACAAAGCAAAACAAAACCAGGTGTGATGTGATACACTTGTAGTTCAAGCTGCTCAGGAGGCTGAAACAGGGGAACTGTTTGAGCCCACAGAGTCTCAGATCAACATGGGAAACAAGGAGACCCTGTATCAAACAAACAAACAAACAAACACACAGTGACAAACACACAAACAACAATAAAAGACACTGCTGGAGACATGGGGAAAAGGAACACTCATGCACCATTGTGGGAACCTAGATGCCACAGAAAGCTGTATTAATGGACTATTTGGACAATTTTTAGTTCGCAAATTAGAAATATAACTACTGGAAACATCCAGCCATTGCACTCCAGTGTATATATCTTAAGGAAGGGAAATCAGCATACAAAAGAGATAGCTGCACGACCATGTTTATTCTGGCACCATTAACGACAACTGAGCTATAGAATCAGTCTAGATAGAGGCTGAGACAAGAGGACTCACGGTGTGAGTTCGAGATCAGCCTGGGCTACAAAAGTGAGCTCAATGCCACCCTGAACTGCATAGTAAGGCCTTGTCTCAAAAAGACAAAACAAAACAAAACAATAACAATAACAAGGGGCCAGGAAGATAGCTCTGTGGCACAAGTGCCTGCCTGGCAAGTGCAAGGTTGTGAGTTTGAACCCTG
Source organism: Myocastor coypus (assembly GCA_004027025.1). Classification (NCBI taxonomy): domain Eukaryota; kingdom Metazoa; phylum Chordata; class Mammalia; order Rodentia; family Myocastoridae; genus Myocastor; species Myocastor coypus. Next base: position 43,311 of record PVJA010010936.1, read on the forward strand.
GTCCCACAAAAAATAAACACAAAACAAAACAAACAAAAATAACAACAACAATGAAAAAAAGAATCAGCCTAGATGCCTACCCATGGATAAAAGGGTAAATAAAATATCAATACATGTCACATGTGTGCATACACATACACGCACACACAAAGGAATATTAGCCATACAAAAGAATGAACTTGTAATTTTCAGGAAAATAGAGGGAACTGGAGTGAAAGTGACATGAGCCAGATATAGAAAAATAGGCATCACATGTTTTCTCTCATGTGTGAGACCATAGAGGGAAAAAGAAAGAAAAACCCCTGAAAGCAGAAGAGGTGTAGTAAGAGTACGAAGAGGTGGGGGGCCAGAGTAGGGGACCAAGGGTGGCAGCAAGGAGATGGCTGTGATCAGTACATGATGTATGCCGGTGTGAAAATGCCACAGCCTATAGCATTAATTTGCACAGGAAGTAGGTGCTAGTAATTATGGCAAAAATTTGAATCATATGTGTTGAAAGGGTAGGACACCAAAAATGATCATTTCTTTTAGTAAAAATTTGAGATCCAGTGGATTAAAGCTCCGGCAAGCAGGCGCAAGGGCCAGGGATTCAATCCCCCGGCCTGCCATGGCGGCCCCACCCCAGAGATATACTAAGACAGCAATTGAGTAGCGGCGTGCACCTGTAATCCCAGCTCTTGGGAGGCTGTAAACAGGAGCCAATAACTAGGAGTCGATCTAGTAGCAAGATCCTGAACACCCGAGAGAGAGATCTCATGTGATTGTCCTCCCTGTGTAATCCTATGGCAGGTCAGGCATGAACCCTTTCAAGTCTTCAGGAGATTCTTCTGGTATAAGTTGGACAGCACCTTTGGCCAGACCCATGTTGTAGTATTTCCTCTCTGGCTCCTCCCCGCCAGCCCCATCCACACCAAGGTGAACAGCAGCACAGGGCGAGAGGTCCGAGCACTGCTTCTCACTTGGCCTTGGTTGGCTGAGTGACTCAGCTGGTCCACTTCATTTTGCTTTCCTAGGTTTCAACAACACCTGGGTCTGCTCCACAGAATTTCTGGCAGCCCCAAGTGGGGATATGCTTCTAAGGGGTCCAGGGCTCAGCAGGTTCAATAATATTTTATAAAAAAAGTGTTAATTAGGTAATATAATCATATAACATACATTACAATTTATAATTGTATGCAATTTTTTTTTTTACATAATTGAAATCTTACTGGAGCCAGATGCCTGTAATCCCAGCACTTGGGAGGCTGAGGCAGGAGGAATCGGTGTGAGTTCAAGACCAGCCTGGGCTACAAAAGTGAGCTCAAGGCTAGCCTGAACTGCATAGCGAGACCCTGTCTCAAAAAGACCAAAAAAAAAAAAAAAAAAAAAAAAAGAAATTCTACTGGAAATACCAACTTGCTCTTTCATTTTATTATTATTATTATAGCCAGCTCAGCCTGCCCTGGGGGCAGGGCTGGCACAGCGCATGATGCTGGGGATCGAACTGCAGTTCCTGCCTCCTCCTAATCTTTCCTAAGCAGGCGCTTTAGACCACTGAGCCATCCTACCGGCCCTGCTGTTTCATTATAAACATAACTTTAAAAATAGTCTGTCAGGGCCGGGCGTGGTGGCTCACGCCTGTAATCCCAGCACTCGGGAGGCTGAGGCAGGAGGATCGGTGCGAGTTCGAGACCAGCCTGGGCTACAAAAGTGAGCTCAGGACCAGCCTCAACTGCATAGCGAGACCCTGTCTCAAAAGGACAAAAAAAAAAAAATAATAAAATAAAAATAAAAATAGTCTGTCAGGGGCCTGGGATTATAGTTCAGTGGCGCAATGTGTGAGGTCCTGAGTTTGTTTCTGGTGCCCCCTCTCAAATAGTCAGGGTTCACTGATGTATGGTTCTGATGGTGGCCACTCCAGTTTGCATGCTGGGTCTGTTTTAGTCACCTTCTCATCCCTGAGATCCGATGTCTGACACCCACAACTTAAAGGAGGAAGGATTTATTTTAGCTTATTGTTGGTGGACATTTCCGTCTGTGGATCTAAGGCAGAATGGCATTGTGGAAGGGCCCAGCAGAGGAAAGAGCTCATCTTATGGTGTCCAGGAAGCAGAGAGTGAAGCATGGAGCTGGGAAATGAGATGTAGCCTTCCAGGCCACTCCCTCAGGGAGCTCCTATGAGTGCATGAGACCCTGGGGGGACATCTGCACATAGGTTGTAACATGTTCTGTTTATCTGCCCTTATGTCACACTGTATTAATTACTTTATCTTTATGGTGTCCAGGAATCAGAAAGTGAGGGAACAGAGGAAGAATCCTCTACCTCACTGTTCTTACGTTAGGCCTCTGTACTTCCATGAGAACTGTCTTAGTTACTGTTCTGTCCTTGCTGGAACAAATACCCCACACACAAGCTTAGGGAAGAAAAGGTTTATTTAGCTCACAGTTACTGGAGGTTTCATAATTTTTTTTTTTTTTTTTTTTTTCGGGACTGTGGTTCGAACTCACAACCTTGCACTTGCCCAGTAGGCACTTGTGCCACGCTGCCTGAATTACATAGCAAGACCTCGAGACTCCGCCACCCTGTCCTGGACAATTCGCTCCATGCCTCTGAGACCACGGGGCAGGGTTGGGGAGAGGAATCCTCTGATAGCGTGCGCTATCAGTTTAAGAGGTTTGTGCCTCTCTTGGCCATGCCCATCAAGCCCAGCCCTCGTCCTTTGCCCCGCCCCTCCAGCCAAGACTGCTTGACAGCCCATGATTTACAGGAGGCTTTGGGGGACAACTAGATACAAATGATAATAACAGGAACTTTCTCGTCTTCATATAAAGTTACAGAGGACTATTAACAGGTTGAGATTCCATTGAATCTAAAAAATGTTTAGGAACACTTTTTTTTTGTTTTGTTTTGTTTTGTTTTTGTGGGACCAGGGTTCAAACTCACGACCTTGCACTTGCCCAGCAGGCACTTGTGCCTCGGAGCTATCTCCCCAGCCCCATGTTTAGGAACACTTTAAGCTATCAATTCTTTTTTTTGTTGTTGTTGTTGTTTTGTTTTTGTGGGACCAGGGTTCGAACTCACGACCTTGCACTTGCTCAATTCTTTATATATTTTAAAGCTCATGTCTCCCCAAAATACTTTTGAGGTGTTTATACTAGATGGTCAGGAAAGCTGGATAATGGAAAAGAACTGGAACAGGCACCAGTGAGGATAAATATGGTGACAACTGAGCATATTTGTTTGAAGCTAAAGGAAAAGGAGGAACTATTCTTTTTCATTTGTAAAAAGAAATCTAAGGCCACCAGCAAGTTGTGTTTCCTACTGTTGGATATATACCAGGATTTATGAAGGGCTCCAGAAGAACAAGACTGAGTGACCACTGGTGTGACCATTTCCAGTGAGGACTCCCTTGCTGGAAGCTGCTTTTATAGTGACCTTCCCTACCCCAGGGAACTGGGGAGCAGGAGTGGAGCTGAGCTGAACCAGCTGAGGTTTCTGCCAAGTGAAGGTTAACCTGGGTTGGAATAACAGCAGGTGGAGGGTGTATTGAGGAAAAGAGGATTTAGTGTTAGAACTCAGCTTGGCTGCTTCTCCACTGTGGGAACAGGGCACACAACAAAATCATTTTGAACCACATTTCTTCATCTTCATGAGTGTGGAGTTCACGCTAAACTGCTGAAAGGAGGCCTAGATAATCACAAAGAGTGTTCCGTATAGTGAGTGTGCCCCCTTGCAAACTGCCCTCGCCCCTACTTCCTATCCTGCAGGACTCCATAGTGGAGTAGTACCCACATCTGTCTCTTCTGTGAGGCAGCACTGGTGGGACCTGGGCTGCATGGGCCAAGGGATTGCTTTGTTTTGTGGTCTGAGATGTGTAGCTCTCTGAGTCCCTCTGCAGCTGGGCCCTTTCTACTTTTTATCCCTTTGCCTTACTTTCCCCAGTTCTCAGGGCTACGGCAAAGAAGCACAGAATCCTTGAGATAGAAGAATAGGACATGGAAATCCAACTCCAAATGTCTCCCAGACCCCCAAGTGCTTGAGCCCAATGTGTCCAGGGCCTTGGCAAATTTCAGTTTTCCAACTTGCTAAGTGAAGAAGATAGCCTGGCCACCAATGTAGTGGTAGGGCCCTGGGCCTGAGAAGTCTGGCTGGAGGGAGCTGGGCTTGCGCTTGTCCCACCCCCCCCACCCCCCAATTCAGGCAGTTGGTGTCTTCAGGGAAGTTTGGAAACTACAGCTCTGGATTGAAGTAGCAACCCCCTACTTTGGGCTACTGGAGTGGCCTCAGTTGGGTGAGAACATTAGTTTGTCTGAGTTTCAGTGTCCTCCGTGGAGAATAACAAAAGGACAGTTGCAGGGAGGGCATTTAGTCCTGCCTGGCAT